>JAWWEQ010049606.1:0-84556 GCA_035583055.1 Torymus tubicola
AACATGAATACTTTTATCCCAAAATGATCGGTGAGATAGGCATACGCGGACCACCTGATTTGAGATGGATTCGGCCTTAAATAACATTTTGGAATGGAGATTTTCCGAAAGAATAGTCAAATTCAGAAAATCGTGTCTTACCAAGGTCGACTGTTTCTACTACATTAAATATGTTGTACTGAACTGTACGTTGATATTTTAGAAAATTCTATTCAATATGCTAATATTGATAGTATGATTTAAATTTTATTTATTAATGTTTATTTTTAAAAGAATATTTCAATAGAAAACCCTCGTTAAAAATTGTGTATATCTATGTATGGGCAATATATGCATCATACGTAGTCAAGATGCTTCAATCAAATGTTTGGTATATTATTCTCGATATATTAATACCTGTATATATGTATCTCATACTCTGAAAAAAATAATATATGAGACAGATTTAGACGTCGTATGACCGATATTTGAGTCTGGTACTGTGGCTGTCTATAAGCGACAAGTTGTCCGTATATGGTAAATGTAGTCAGTATTATTGTTAAAATGATAATATATTTACTTACAAATATTTGTTTACACATTTCACCTTTCCATTTGTATGACATTAAACAAAGCTTACCTGTAACAAAAAAAGAATTTGCTATGAAAATAACAGCTTTTGAATATAATTAATAAAATTAATAAATTTTAATATTTATCGTATCTACAAATAGTTATAATTTACAACAAAAAATTGATATATATTGTATGCTAGTGTTTTTTCTATAAATCAAATGAAAATTGAAGATTTTTTCATCTTCCATAATTGTGCTGAGTAGTGATGTTTTTCTTGATCTGACGGGAATGATGGTGAAATAAAAGACTTTATTTCTTGAAAAATAGTCTTAGAGCAACGTTTCGTTGACACTCGCCTCTGCGATGTGTATATAAGTACGACTACACACGTTTATATTGTCGCACTTCCAAATAAGTAAATCTGGTTGACCATTTTTTGACTAGTTAACATGCGTAAACTGACATAAAGTTATAAAAACCTGAAGAGGTTGACGGATTAGTCAAGAAAACGTTGCTCTAAAACTATTTTTCAAGAAATAAAGTTTTTTATTTCACCTTCATCCCCGTCAGATCAAGAAAAGCATCAAATGAAAATTCATCGAGTCGCTGAAACAAATTACGTTTTATTTCATTTAAATAATACAGGCAAAAACAGAAGCGTTCGTCATCAAATTAACGTTTTCAGGATAAACAGCAGTTACAACAATGTAATAAGTAATCTACCAGAGCATTTTACACGCACGATATCTCATACAAACAGACACGGAAGCGAGCCTGACAATTTACACGTTATTCCATTACATGTCACCCACTCTAGTATAACTTTATCCTTTCTCTGTCTGCGCACTTTTCACTCTCATTACCCACTCGGTCGGGGGTAGGGGAGGCCAATTAGCCACCCCACTGCGAAAAACAGCCACGTCAAAGGCATTTGGTTTAAGCCCGGAGGCCGAAAAAGGTGTCGAGACTCTTTCTCTCTCACCCCGACTCTAAAACTAACTCAATTGACCTCATCAGCCATGCATGCAGCGTCTAAATGACGCGCAGTTCTCTCTCTCTTACTCTCTCTCGTAGATCCCAGACGGGGTAAAAAGAAGCGAAGAGAGATGGGCCCGACGCGGCGTTGCGTCGGAGCAAACGTAGGAGGAACGCGTTTGATTAAAACCCATTTATCACTCTCGGGGATTTGCGCCACTGCGCGCGGCATTCGCTTTACACTATACGCTCTCTCTGTGTACGCGACCTGGTGTGTGTATATGACGCGTCTGTCTTTTTTTTGCGGGAGGGAAAAAGGAAGAGCCCGCGCGCGAGGACCATTGTCTTCTATTTACGTGTTGGTATCTCTTCTTGTCATTTGTATGCGACGTCAAAGGAATTTCGAGATGTCAGTTGGAAAATGGGAGTTTTTGTCGTGTTTGAGGCGATGTTGCGTGTACACGAGCGTTTTTCTGATTCATATAAATGGAAATTTTTTATACTTTCAGCAATATTGTAAAAATATTTTATACAGAGGAAGTGTGAATTTTTAGAAGATGTACTTGAGTGATTAATCTCATTGATTAAGGTTTTCGTATAATAAAAAATGTCCATTGTATTTATTTAAAAAATGTTAATAATATAATCGTTCGATTGTTGAGTTAAGTGCTTTATAATATATTGTAAGCTTCGAAATAGTATTTGAATATGGTCAAGTCATGTGCGATAGCAATAGTTAAATAAAAACAAATTATTAGCATGCGAAACGTATTTTTCGCTGCATAGCAGCACGAAGCGCGCATTTATTACAGCGTATATTCAATAAAGTGCATATTAAAAAAATTTATTAAACAAGAACACCCTTTTTCAATATTTCAAGAGCAAGGTTTTATTAAAAATTGAATAGAAAGATATTTGATATTAAGGTATTAAATTAACTTTAGTAAAACAACAAAGGTAAATAAAAAGTAAAAAACTTTTTAAAATAATATGGCCTTTACATATGACGTTTAGCTTAAAAAAATATAAATTTAAATTTGCGATTCCTTTATTTTACATATTAATTAAAGTTACTTTGGATATTCAAAATAATTGAACAGCATATTGTATCCAAACAATGTTTCATGAAACTTAGCCTTATCATACAAAGAACCATTGTTTAACCTGAAGGGAAGCCCGTTATTATGTATATCTTCCAATTTCACGGATAATACCAGTAGCATCAATGAAACAAAATTCCACCTAAAAATGGTATCGCTTATAAAATTTTCGATAACTTCCAATATTTCTCCGTCATGTTCAATTTCAAAAATAATTTATATCAACTTTCATCCTAACTCACATTTGTCCCATCTCTTGAAAATACAAGCGCGGGCGTGAACACTAAGACGCTTTTGGTGAAAAACAGCTCGCGGCTCGGTTAGGAAAAAACAGTGGCTCTACTAAGGGAAAGAGCTCGTCAAAGGGTCAGCGCGAAATTGGCTCGCAATGTAAATTCCGCCGCATTTACGCAGCCTGCGTCCCATTGAAAGCGAGCTCGCTTTCTCCATCTTCCTCCTCTCTTTTACGAACGCGCGCTAATTTGCTGAGCCGTGCAGCTTGCGCGTAATGGCAGCTTCTTCTTTGGAGAGCGCAAACAGCGCGCGCGCGCTTCTATTCTTCCAGGCGTCTTGCGCATAAAAGCATTTTGCGTCATGTACGTATACGTGTATGTATGTAGGTGCGCGCGACAATCGGGGAGCTCTGTGTGTAAGAGCCGTGTGTTCTCGTATGTTGTCGGACCCGCGCGACAGCTAACGTGTCGCTTTACTTTTGCTGGTGCTCACGTGTCACACTTCCGCGTCGAAAGGTGGAAGTCTATGGGCTACTGCCAGTCTGGGCTTTGTAGCTTCATGCAATTCAACATTCTTTAACATATTTTTGTTTTCTCTTGCCTTGTCGCCGTGTTTCTTTAGTTATTATTATGGTTCTGGCATTCTTTTATTTAAATAAAAATGATAAAAGATGGTTTTGTTAAAAGATGTTGTTCACATCATCCCACAATAAGCGGATAAAGAAAAAAGTAAATTCGGATTTGTGATATAATCTTTAATCGCAAACTAGGGGGTAATTTAATTTGAAGATTAATAAAGGACTGACATAATTGAGAACCAGCCGAATATCAATCTTAATCGGCAAGGAAGCCAGAGGCAGAGGATCGAAGCTTCTCTCGTCGGATCAATGGCAATCTGTACTCAGGGAGTTTCTCTTTGAGCTAGCGGTTCGGAGACTATAAGCCAGATCGGCGTTTGATACAAGAAGCTATTGCCGCGTGAACGGATTTAGTACTTTGATACGGATTGTCCGAATGAACGACTTCTTGGGATCGTCTTTCGACTCTAGTAGAAAGCCACGCAAATCCCTCCCGAGATGATGGAGTAGCTAATTTCCTACTAATTGACTTCTTATTTTGAGACTATTTCCTTTTATTCTTTTTTTCACTGATTTAGGATTCCGTTCTCCTAACTATTTTCCATTTTGATATATATTATTTGCTACTTTTTAATGTAAAATACATTTTCGAATTTGTTTATTCATATTTATAAACTATTAGATATTTATTTGTTTACAGAAGCATTTATTCACGTTCAGTAAGTGGTTTTAAAAAATATTATTATACCATATTTAGTTTCCTGCATTTCAAAAACAGAGCTGGTTCTCTTTTTTTTTATTATCTCAAAGAGCAGCATTTAAAGCTGAAGTAACCTTTTCATTAAAAGCCAAAGCGAGATTCTGCTTTGATGTACATTCGAATGAATTTTTCAATTACGTATTACATAATTTAATATCGAGAAAAAAATTGCATATATCAAGTATCATGTGTTCACTATTTTGTAAAATTCGTCAAAGTTTATCAAGTCAATATTTTTATAAAACTTTTCTATAAGAATAATAAAAGCATTTTATCTATTTACATAGAAATTCTCATTATTTTTAATAAAAAATTGAAAACAGTGCAACTTACTGATGTATGGGCAAATCTCCATAATCTTGAACTCTTGTATGATTTCAAAATTTGAGTTTCTGACTGTCATTACAAAAGCTCCTGCGTAAGCACATACTTCTACCACAGTTTAAAGAAGAATACCACCGAGCATTAAACTAGAACCTTTGGCACTGATATACTTTTCTATTTATTATACATCCAATGTGATTCTTCTTTTTCGCAACTTTCCACTCAATTTCAGTTGTCTCGTCTATGATATCTAAACTCGTAATGACTCTGTCAACATTCGCAAAAAAATGTTTATAGTTAATTATACAATCGTCAATCTTGATCCTCTAAGAGCTTGCGTTCGCCATTCTTCTGCATATTCAATATAATTTTCATGAAATAAACATGTAGACATTGCATAAACCACGCCTCGCTTAAGTCGCATGAGCGTAAATTTCTTGACAATTTACAATTACAAGCGCGCTGGGCCCAGGGCAATCTCTTTTTAATTAAACTTTTTCCCTGAATTCGCGAGGTTCATTAGCCATCGCGGGGGATTAGAATCAGTAATGGAGCGGAAGTGCGCGCAAGGCAGCACCAGCACCAGCACAGACGGTCTCTCTCCTTCTCTCTTTTCTCGTTTGAAATTGCGTGCACCCCCTCTCGCCTTAAAATGATAATGTCCTCCCGGGAAATCGGCCATCCGAGAAGAATCGACTCCCCGCTATAGCCTCCGCGTCGAACTTTTTCTCGTCTGCCTTTCCGATCGAGCGGAAAGGATATCTCGAGGGGGTCTCATTACCTATGCATGTCTTCTGAAAACAAGTGAAATTAATACGATTGCGCGCGTGCGCGCGAGCGAGCGAGCAATGGGGTAATCCGAGTTGCTTCGCGGAGTTTTAATGGGGCTGTAAATATGCATGACGTGCTTGCAAGCGCGCGCTTGTATAGTTTTTAATAAAGAATTTCTATAACGATAAACGATTTTCAAGAGAGTGTACGGAAGATTGAGACAATATCAATTTCTCAAGTGATTATTTCACTCGTCCTTTTCTGAGAATGATTCGAATTCGCTGTTAATATGATTTTTAGGAATAAGAAGAGACGGCCAAAGAGAATACGAGAGTGAAAAGCACAAATAATAAGTGTAATTACAAACATGCTGGTAGAAATTAAAAAATTAACACAATTTATTTTTTGTTTATTAAAGCAGAACAAATTAAGTTAATTACATTTGTAATATTACAAAGCTACCTTTCATTTTAAATTATATTGAAAGAAAATATTTTAATAAAATAAATCTAATGATATCGTGACTGTACGCGAAGGCCATCAGTACTAAATCCATTTTAAGCATATTAACCACCATTGTAATGGTTAAGTACGTGTGGGAATTGATTGCTAAACCGTACACTAATATACAAGCTTATAATTTAGAGCACTAGCATTGCATTTAATGTCTTAATCACTCTTAACATTTCAAACTAATCCTCCCAGGCGATGGGAAATTAGCTTTCAATTGACCTAATTTTCGAGCCCATTTCGGCAAATGGAAACTAAACTGACACGTATTTAGCCATTGCATATTCATCGTATTATCGATTTTTGGAAAACCATTTACGTAATGCATCAACTCTTGCCCTTGGCGCAAGATGTATCTTTCCCGCTCATCGAAAATGAGGAATTTCCACTTGGTCACGCTCTTATTTAATAAGGTCTAAAGATAGTCCACTCAAGGATACATAATTATTATCGGGTGATAATGAAAATATTAATAGAAGTTGCGACGTTGGCGGAAAATTTATTATTTAACGCTACATGTCTTTTGAAAACTTACAAGTCTAATACCTAATGAAATTATAATGAAATATGAACTGTTAATTGTTGGAGATCTTCATTCCTCTTTAGTTCAAACTCACAAACGATATCGATAAGGCCTCCATTAAACTGTACACTAATTCTGCAACCTGCCAGGTCCACCTCTTTATCATTATCAACTGATTAGACGCGCTCTATAACGAGCTCGATTCGACCACTAAACACACTGGTATCACCTGCAGCAGACAATAAGCAAGCGGGGCACCTCAACCGACTAAAAACCTCTCAAAATCGCCAGTCTTCACGCGGTGGTGGCAACTCGCACTCCTTTATACGACTCTCGCTAACCGCGTTGTTGCGGGCCGCAATAATACCGGGATTACACGTCGCGGACAGTATAGCTAGGGCGACAGCTTGCCCCATGCGCTAACCGAGCAACTTTTGCAATATACGTAGAGAGCTGCGCGTCGGCCAGTTGACCGCGCGTTCTTCTCTCTCTCTCTCTCTCTCTCTCTCTCTCTCTCTCTCTTCGTCTCGCTTTTCTCTTTGTCATGATGCGTGTACACACACATATATCGTGCGTGCCAGTGTATGCTTGAAGTTTAACGTTACAAGTACACGTATATGTACGTGGGAAACCAGCTTGCGCTCACGGTGCTCGCGAGCAAATTTTGAAAGGGTTCAGATTTTGTGGACGATAAAGCGAGCGGTGTAATTGGCTCGGTGCACGTGTGTGCGTGTATATGTGTGTTTGTACGCGCTAAACGATAAGATCTGCGATTCAGACGTACGCTGCGCACGGGCGTTAAGTTGTTACCGTAGCGCGTGGTTTGCTTTTTGAACGCTATAACCTGACGTTATGAGATTTCGGATGGGATTTATAGGGGTTTGCGAGTTAGAAATTAAATTGAAATAGAGTGGATAAGAGAAACGCGACGTGGTATAAATAATTTAATAGATATAGTTGTGATTTTACTGTAAATTGTTTCTTCGATAAATTTAACGCCAAATGTGCACAAAAATATATTTAAGAGAAAATGTTATTATAATAGTTTTTCATAACCATTAACGGCTATAACATTTATTGTTTTTAAATTAATTTGAGTGTGTAAACAGAACACGACTCTCTCTCTCTCTCTCTCTCTCTCTCTGTGTTATTAGAAGCTTTAACAGACAAGTCTCGAATTTGATCATCCCTTCAATAAATTATCGTACAAAAGCAATTATTTCGTAGAGCTACATAGTACCACGGGAGAAACGAAAACTCTCGCAAGTTTCTCCTTGAACCGAGTAATTTCGAAATTTCCGCCCCAACGCACTACGGCCAACGTCGCTTGCTTCATTTCGAATTATCTCCTACCCGGCATATATCCTCTCCCTTGCCGTTAATCGCCCAGCGGTGCGGCTCCTTAGCTCTGAAGATCCAGTCAAAGTAACCAGTAAGTCCCTCAGCGCGAGACTATAAGCGCCAACAGGACTATTCCCATCTCACGTCGTTCCCCGTCCCTTCGGATCCACACTGCCTCCATTCACACGTAGATGTATATATACATACGCGCGTGTAGAATACGTCACACGCGAGGCGCTTGTGGCTGGATTACGCTGGTGCGCGCGGTAAATCTCGTCTGCGTCCGAAGTTTGTGCGCACGCGCGTGTATAGCCGGAAATCCACTGCAGGAAGTGGTGTAAGCAGCGAGTGACAATTACAAGGCGCTCGGCTGACGGTGCACGCAATTGTCCTGCGTCATGGATATATATGTACATAGGGGCTGCTGCAGCTGCTGTCGATCGTTGATGGGTCGTGTATTGTTTAGTATTATTTCAATTCGAGTTGAGGTATGATGGAGATTGATGGAAATTGATGCTGTAGTTTGATACCATTAGTATGGCGAGATAATTCAATTTACAGTAGAGTTATATATGCATATAACACTGAAATGTCTTTCTTTTTTAGTATAGTAAGAGCATTATGTGAAATATTACATCATTTTCTCATTATTTTAAGAATGTGATTTTAATATTATGAATATATTTTAATTAAAATTATGTCGATATTTAATCAATGGATATTTCACGTGTACTTTAATGTAATATTAAGAATTCATTTGCAAACAATTAATAAAGAAAAAGTGTTGCGCAAATGAATGTTTTTCTTATGAAAGGCTTATTGTACTTTTAGATTTCTTTATATGCAACAGTTAAATAGCTATAATGAAGACCTACATACGTCAAAGTAAATGAAATTGTTTCATTTAATATATCAATATACCACATTTCAAATATGAAAATACAGTGAGAGGTAGAAATTGGATGGGGAAATTGAATTAGTTATTTTATATATATATATATATATATATATATATATATATAATATACACAAATTGAAATTTTAATAAATTGAATGTCTATTTATTTTACTATAACTTACTCTTTATAATTAGACCACTTGTTATTTTCAATAAAATCTATATTTTTATATTATACGAGAAAAAGTTTTATGAAAAACAAATTATAAATGTGACTAAAATAATATATTTATATGGGCATTTGAAGATGGTTAAATAAGATATATATAAATTATATGTTTAACTATAAATTAAGTTTTAGATAAAAGGCAGGGATAATAATACACGGTGTGTTCAAATTAATGATGTGACTAATTTAGTTACAATTATTATTTCATATCATCACATTGACTGTGGACAATTATCATCGATTCTATTATTGCTAATAGGTGCACTTAACGTCCAATGTTAAACTATTAAAATAATTTGATTTATCGTACGTCAATGCTTTAAGTCTTTGAATATGCACAAATCAATCGGTTCTTTCTATCAATACACAAATCTGGAAATAACAACTGATTGATTTACATCTAATTAATAAATGAATGGTTTGGATTTAGTTAAAGATTCTCTATTCGTTAACTATTTTATTATTCGTGTTATCCGAAATTCTCTAAGGATTTCTGAACAAAACTTAATGGGAATTTTATTAACACTGATACAGATATATAGATTTATAAACATGATAACAGAATTTCAACATGCAATGATCAATATAGTGACTAAATGGCTACAAATGTTAACACACATAACATAGATTTCAAAGCAATAATGTTTTACAAAATGTAATATTGCTACTGCAATCATCCGATATTGTTTGTGCAGTAAACACATTTTACTATGGTCATGGTTCTGGTTATAATACTATTTTTGGAGTATTTAAATATATCAATATTTCAATAAAATATAAAAAAAACTATATGTATAATCTTTTCATTTGTTAAGGAATATCACCAATAGTAAAACAGTTGAGTATATAATTGTTATTTTTACCATAATCATATCTAACATTTCTCTATATATATATATACGATAATTAGTGTTTCATTTTTTAAACTGTACTTGATTTATACCAATTAACTATAAATACTGTAATTTTAAATTATCCATGTTTGCTCGACTGGAGGTAAACAACATTGCCTGTAACATTCACTTTAATTCATTACTTTCAACATTTTAAGTTTTCGTTTTGCATTGTTTTGCATTCATGTTAATTTATTTTCTTATGAATTACTGAAGTAATTTATTAACAAAGTATCTTAAAAAGGGCCACAGGAAATATGAACAAACGTCCGAACAATTACTATACTTAGTAGTATCGTAGAAGTATTAGATTCTTCTTTAGGCAACAAATATATTATATATTAAAATTGAGTCTTAAATAATGATGTTTTTCTCCTTTATCATGCAAAAGTGTCGTTAAAGTATTTTACAACGTGTAATTCAGAATATTGCAAGGTGTTATATCCACTGATGAATTGATATTAGATTATTGCAATACTCGATTTCATAGGAATTTGGTATAGATCTATTTGATTGGGCACTTACTGGATATTGCTACTATAATCCCAGTATGTATATATGTGTATAGATTCTCCATTATTGAAGTAACTAAGTTCATCATCCGTATAAATATCCACCACGGGATATTTCACTCGTTTCAGCATATTCCAATGACTTTATCAGCAGCGCACGCACAATCGCACGCGTTTCCCCGGGGGAAAATGAACGCAACATAATTTGTCAATTAAAGCTGGAAAAACACATAAAACAAATGGGCTCAAAATCGACGTCAAAATTTCAGAGTGAGCAGGCAAACGAGATAGAGGGATTAAAATTTAATTAGCTCCCTGTGCACGCGTGCATATATACGGTCGCGAACAGCAGCGCTAAAATTCAAAGTAAATCGGGGAGCAAAATATATAACGTGGGCCGGTATTATAAATGCGCGTACATACTTTTGCAATTACAATGGCCCGCGGAGACGGCTGTTGCTGCTGCAGCTACTGGCGGCGCGGTTCTTGGGCTGCGGAAATCAATTAGTCGCGTGTACGCGCGGCATCCGCAGCTTTTAAAATGCATCGCGCGCGTTATTCGGTGCACTATAGCGAGAGGGGAAACAGAAGAAAATTATTAATCGATCCTCGTCGAACTTTGACCTATATTCGAGCGCTGCAGCAGGCGTTATACTGGTGCACGTGTATGCGCGCGCGTGTGTATGCATTATGGGTGGTCGCCCTTCGCAGCATTAGTCAAATCATATGGGAAGCCCGTAATTGATGGCGTCTGCCGTGGCGCGTCGCGCGTCAGCTGCTTAATGCGCCTCTCTCCTATGGCGAGCGCTTGATTCATCGGATTTGGAGTGATTCATTTGCGAACGAAAAGATCTAGTACTGTACTACCGGTTCTTGCGGAACTAAATTTTTCCGCGGTAAAAGCCCTATGTTGTATTGCAGAGCGTAACTTTCGTTGGGTAATAACAAATAGGTAAATCGCTTGGATCAGCTTGTAATATTACATTTTTCCAGTCTACTATAACGACCATTTTATTGACTCAAAAAGCAGAAGAAAAGTGGAGTCTTATTTTGTCTTTTAAAGTATCGGTAATAAATTAAAATTAAAGTAATGGATTCAAAATAAATTAGCGAGAATAAAGTAAATTCAATTCATTTTTACGTTTATGACGAATTTGGTTAAAACTAACTAAATTATAATATACATAAATAAATATTATGGTACGTAACATTTCATGCGTTGACTTTACTCCCTTGTTACATAATTTATACTTTTTTAATGTAGTCGATGTTATGTGTATTCTTATGTTTTAGTTTAGCATAAAATAAGGAAATTTCACTTGTAAGAGTCGACAAGAATTCACATCACAGTAAAAATATTTTTTGCTCATTTAGAACGGAGTTTGAATGGCGGAGACGGAATTTTCATATTTTACGTTTGCAAAAGAAGTAAGTAGGCATTTTACGCCCATTGTGGATGAAAAAATTATTTTAGTTGATATACATATTAATAAAAAATAAATTTTTTCCAGCTGTTTTAAATGTCACAAATAAATTGATTAATTTTAAGAATTTGACTGAAGTGAAGAATACACGTGTCATTTTCAAGCTGCATTCTTCCAAAGAATGACTATTATATTTACAGATAAGCTATTTCGAAAGGTATTTGTGCTGCTCGGTGCACTAATTAATTGTCATTCGGAATCCCTGCGACTAAACTTCACTGTCCATGCGAGTATGATGTATATAGAAGCATAGGGAGGGAAATATATGGTCGGCGTGGATAAATTAAATCTGACGGTATTAAGCGTTAAATGCAATGAGGGGGTCATATACCTGTCGTCGCTTGGAAATTTTCAATTAGAAGGCCAGTAATTAGAAAAGCAAATGCTCGGCCGGTAAAGGGCAGCAAACCCAGGATGCAGGGAATTGAATTTAGCGCGTTATATAGGACAGTTGTTTGTATTTTGGTATTTAATGCTTATTAAACTCTTTGCAATATAGAGATCTGCCGGACTGAGGCTAATTCATTTCATTTAAATCCAGCTTAAATTTGCAGTTGAATTCGTAATGATAATTATGATTCATTTTGCTTTGTAACGTTTAACTAAACTATTTGTTTGACCAATTATTTCTACTATAATTTATTATTAAATGAAAGATGATAAATTGAAAATACAATACCGTTACATAAATACTTTAAAGACATTTTCAGCAAGTAACGCGAACAAGAAAACGAATGAAATCTTTATTGATAAAGTTTCAAATTAGTAAGGATGTAAAATTGATATCCGAAAACTATTTCGAAACTTTGAACGCTATATAAAACGCACGATATTGACATTTTCGTCAATTTCTACTTATAAGATGAAATAACTTTTTCGAACTTTTTGATCGACGTTTTTTCGGTATACTCGATACTATCTGATCTATCTTGCAAATAGACATTTAATCACTTAAGATTTTATTTTACGCGAAAATCTGTCATCGATATATACAAGATCGATTGTTAAATAAATACGCTTCTATATACAGTACATCAAACTAATCAGTTGCTTTTGAAAGGAAGATAATACCATTTCACGAGTTCGAATTCCAAAGAGATCCGCTTGGGTTCCGTATCGAGCGGAAAAGCACGCGCCCCGACAATTTCACGCGAAAATCAGCGTACTCGAGCCGCGTCTATACATATATATAGAAGGACTCGACGATGAGACGCGCGTATTCACCGCTAATCGAGCCAATCGCCCTCCCTGAAAGAGTCGAGGAGCTTTTCTCTCTCTCTCACTCTCTCTACCGTTCACTCTTCCTCTCTCGCACGCTAGCGTTCATTGTGCGCGCAAGTCGTGCGCGTGCGCCCGTATTGTGAGCGTCGATGATACTCGACGCGATTCATCGAGCATTGAACGCTAATGAGGGCCAGGGGACGTCGAACGAACGTTCGCTCGCTCGCGGGGTTACATTGTCTTCGGAGAAGAGGGAGTGAGGGCTGATACTAATGCGATTTGTGACGGGTTAACGAATTGAGTTAAGCCCTGCTCCGACGGCGCGGGGGTTATTGTTGCGGCGAACAATCGGGCCCCTACTCGAGAGCGATCGTCACGAATAATTATTCGTTTAAGCGAATTTTTTCCACGGCTGGAAGCAATTATGTGTGAGCGCAGTGCACGCTGATGAAGTTGACTTCGACTTCGTGTCGTTACACGGCGTGGCAAATTTGTTTGGCTGGATTAAAGTGGAAATCGCTTCGTTATGTGATTCTTTTACAGTTGTCTGGATTATTTTTTCTCTAAATTCTTTCTACAACAATTTTTATCATATTTTTGTAAGGTGCTTTTTAGAATTAGGTCACTATATACTACCAGACTTTGTTCATATATAGAAAAACTCTTAATCTCCTATCACGCGGCCGATATTCGTTAATCCCATCGAAATACATCCGCAGCGCGACACTCACGCTCGCGTGCTTACTACTCGCGCCTGCTCGCGGCTACAAAATCAATTTCCTGACGTGGAAATGCTCTAATTGGGAGTCTGCCATGCGGCGAAACGTTGCTACACGTATAAAGTTGCATCCGAATGTCGATCAAAGCCGGGCGTCGACGTGCGACTCCATCCACTGTCGCGTGTTTGACCGCTCCAGAACTGTTTCTGTGTATATGTGTATCTGTATAGGTGTTCACGCGTAGATGTCCACACGAAAAACGTGTACGGTATATATACACAGTTGGAGCGTGATCAGAGAGAAAAAAACGGCCGAGCGCTCTCCGTTATTTTCGGAGCAGAATTAATTGAATTGGTGAAAAAGAAGCATTGCTTGCATTGGAAGAGTGAGAGAGAGGGAACAGGGGATGAGGGGAAAACCATGTTTTTCGCGTTTGCTCTGCGAGGGCGGTTTTTAATTAAAAACGGAATTATGACAGCATTGCGCGAGCTCGTTACAAACGAAGTTAATTTAACTTTGCGGGTCCCAAAATTATTCCGTAATTTTATATTTCAACAAGTACGAGGTGCATTTTCCTTTTGAAATTCGTTTTTGCATACATTTGTGGGGGAAAAGCAACAACACAAAGTACACTATTAAAAGAACTGATTTTCGTTTCTTTTCAACAGTTTTATTATGCAGGCCTTTTTTCAAATTTAGCTCTTGAAATATCGTGTATTTGTTCGAGACCTTAAAAGTTTTAATACAAATTTGAAGTGACATAAACCGCTGCCGTATGTTGGAACTAAACTGTGTACATGTATATGGACGTATATATACTGCACATAAACCTGAACGCCGTAGTGGAGATGTGGGTTGGTCTTTTGACCTCCGCGTTTTACGATAGTTCTCTCAGATGTAAAGATTTAAGAGAGTGGAAGAGGGTAGAATGAAGAGTATCGATCAAAGAAAAGTCAGCGGTATAACTTAAATTGTGCTTTATAATGTATTACAGTTTTGAAGACTACATTAATATAGTTGAACCTGTTGCGTCTTCTAAGTTTACACTCGGAATTTATTTCAGATTATAATAAAACAGGTAGCAATAAGTTTTCGCAATATTATTGTCAATTGATCAGAGTTTTTTTAAAATTTTTCTAAAAATCTAGATGAAATAAATTTGTATTTTCCAGAAATAAAAATTGCTTTCTTCTTGAGGAAGCTTTGCACTTTATAGGCTTAAGAATTCGTTGATACACGACAATGAAAAACTTGTTCTGGAAACTTCTCATAGAATGAATTATCGTGTAAACGATAATTTGTAGATTCATACATTCGCATGTGTTTGAACGCATTCAAACAAAAGAAAGATCTTTCGATTCGCTACCGTCTTAAACAGCATGCATATATATAACATTTGTAAGAGAACAAACAATAAAGAGACAGATGGAATCGGGCAAGGTCTACAACGAACTCACCAGAAACTCAGCGCTGCCGAGGCTCTGCTGCGATCCGCCGGGCGTTACCGCCAGGTCGGCGACTATCGACGTGGAGAAGCTTCTCCTGGTCTGATGTCTGCATTTGTGATTGCCACTTCTGCGCGTGCCGAAGCCCGACATGACGTCCGCCTCATTGAGCTTTGACGTCCAGATTTCGGGTAGTAGCTCGCGTTTCGGCGACTGGCTGATTGTACGATGCTTGCCGAACCGTGAGATCCGCTCGGTGCGCACCCAGTCGTGATTGGGCCTCGGCTGTCGTGTGATCGTCTGCAGCGATTTGACCGCGTTAAAGCGCGAGAAGCCGTCTTCCATGGCAGCTGCCCATAGATGGTCAGGTGGCATGTCCTTGGAACGTTGGGTCTCGATAGATTGCCGATCGGAGGAGGAGCCCAGACCCGAGGTCGTAGGTGTGTTGGGGTAGTAACGGCGGTAGCTCGATTCTTTGTGGTTGCTGCCATCCTCGAGGTCTGTCGAATAGAAGTCACAGTCGCGTGACTCTAGTGAACGATTGTTCTCGCAGTCGCGTAAGTTTATAGAGGAGCCAATGCCCGTCGACGTTGTCGAGGTAGTCCGACGGAAGAACTTGCGATCACCAGTTAGTGTCCAGATCTCGCCACTCGGGGAACTATCAAGGTTGCCCTGGCCGCCGAAGGTTCTGCAATGTTAACGTTATCTTATGATTTCTACTGGTAATAGCGTAGTAATTTGTTTCGTTTGATTCAACTGAACTTACTGATTTTATTAAACTTATTGTAAGTTATACGAGTTTACCAATATGTTAATATTTTGTGCATTCTTAATATCCATATTCCTATTCAAAAACAATATTGTTTATGTTAAAATACCATATAGTATTTTTTGAATTTGCTTTGTTTACTGGTGATATTACAAAAATTAATAAAGTGTAATTAGATATCACCGTTCCCGAATAAAAAACATATTATACAAAAATTCGGTTGAAAAAGGGTCATGACAAAATAAAATATTTTTTTTGCCTAGCGGACCAAAAGTACCATTTTTACTCCCGGTGCCCAATCGTAAAAATTGTACTTTTGGTCTTGCTAGGCAAAAAAATCGTATATGCACCACGGGAGCAAACAAAGAATGCCTCGGATCGCATGTAAATTATCACCTGAACCGAAGGCGAAGGCTAGGTGCATAATATACTATTTGTAATTTGTCAATCCAAATGTGATTATTAGAATTAAAATAAACTGCAACTATAAATAATTAATTTTTTCATTATTTTAAGTTTTTGTTTGAAATTGAAACGCAACTATTGGCTAATTTATGAAACATCTTATAGGAATTGAAATGAAATCGGAAACTTTTTCCACAGAATTTCAAAATAATTTGGGAACGATGATATATAATAATGCTATGCATTTATGTATAATTAATCCGCAGAATTTGAATACATTATTTTAATTATAATTCACTGCGTTAATAGGCAACTTATACGTAACTACATGTAATGAATACAGATAAACTGTGTGCATTTGTATTGTAATTTGAAAATAACATTAAATGTTACGACATTAACTTGTTTCAAATATATATTACGAGTACATAATCTGTAAATTTTAAAGCGAATATTTCTCCATTCTGAACTGCTACTGTATTCTCCTCTGCTAGTACACTATTCCCTCAAAAAATAAAATATCATTAACTCACCTGTAGGACGCGTTGCTGCGCTCCACCCAAACGTCCTCAGGCGTCGATGCGTTCGAGCTTGCGGCATGGTTGCCCAGGACATTGGCACTCCTCTGGTTGGCGTAGGAGCACCTCTGGGGGAATCCCATGCCGTCGTCGAGGCCTGCCGCCCAGAGCGACTCGAGCGGCAGATCGTGGGCCCCAAGCGGACTATCCCGGTCCTCCGATTGCTGTTGCTGTTGCTGCTGGAGCAACAGCTGGCCTTCCTTGAGCTTCTTCTGGTGGCGCTTGGAGGTGGCCGGTGTCGCGGTAGTGCCACTGGCCGGGAAGACCCGCTCGGCGCCCTGCAGCACGCAGCACATGCTCGGTCCGCTGGCGGCGGTGGCGCCACCGCTGTAGCCGCCTCCACCGCCGCCGCCACCCTCCGAGCTGCCGGCGACGCCGACGCCAAGGCCGCCCCGGGTGCCCGAGCTTTGCAGGCAACCTATCGTGCCGCCGCGGGCTGGTACAGCGCTTAGGCGATTGGCCGATGCTATGGGCAAGGACGGCTGTTAAGATTTACGGTTGGCTGGGCGGGCTGAAGTGCGGCCCGAAGGCCCCGCCAATTGAGCTGTCCAAACTGAGGATTGCCATTATTGTGGTCTTATTTTTAGTTTTGGCACGGATGAAGATTACTTGATTGGTCTCTGAGTCTGGAGAGAGTAAGTATATTAAGTAGCTGTTAGGATTCTTAAATTCAATAATTTCTGCAGTTCGATGCTTCAGAGATTCCGTATTTCATTAGAATAGTTATGGAGTGTTTTAATATTTTTATAATAGTTGTCCATTTTTGTGGTCAACATTAGAACCATTTTAAAATGACCTCAATTTTTAGCTATTTTATAATTACTTAGTCAAGGTTAAAGATAAATACAAATATTTTATGCATGATTACATATAAACAAAAAAATATAACCTCTCTTCAACGATCGTGAAACAATTTGAATTTCAGATATTCCTTCGTGCTATAAACCTTTGTATATTCTGTAATCTTTTGCATTGTGCTCCGATTATAACCATGTTTAAAGATAGAAACAAGTTATATGTATGACTAATAAAATATGAATCGTATATTGCATGTAAGTACTTGGGTTTATCCACCTGCAGCCAATGTGGTCAAGCAAGTGCCTCTACCTCAGTTCATACCTTATGTAATCTCACTACCATTTTTTGGTGATACAAACCCCCGAGCGAACCATTAAAGGTTGCTACGTTGGTCACATGTATCACCCGGTAACGTGAATTTGTTTTATAGGCTTCAAGTTCGTAAGAAAATCAACTAAACGATCGCTGAAGTTCTATAGGTATGCTACGTTAACCAGTGCTGCTTAACCACCACAAAACTGCCGGTATTTATATGAATAGTATATAAATAAATGAATCGACGTAGAAAATGGAGCAATGTAATTAATATTAAAATATAACATTTTTGACAGCAAAGTTTTGTACGATATATCTTATTATCAAGCCGATTACAAAATTAATACATATGTTGAAATTATACCATCAATTATTGATAAAGTACCCAATTACAGCTTCAAATACTGCAATTTGATAATTTATAAGCAGAATTAATCTACAACATTCAGAGAACGAATTACTATTACTAGTTTGTAATATAATGCATTTTCTAAACCAGCATGCTCTTCTACGAAATCTTTCGCGTCCACCTCGAAGCAAATATTTCCAGGTCAATCCTCACTAGAGAATCAGTAGTCCGCATTATATACGCACGACATTTTTTCCGTATCGAGATTTTGCCATTATACTGTCGTGCTGTTGTCCTACTACAACTGTACACCGTGCCGCCACAACGGGCAAGCGCACACCATCAAACATTCACTCCAAGCGCGTAACTAGTACACGCCGAAATTCCCGTCGAAATTAGTTTTCGCCGTCGGACGTGGCGAATTTAATGGACACGCGCGTAACGAGTCGGTGGGTATACATATATAGGTACAGCGAAAAACGCGTACCTAGCGCCCACCCGCGCGCGATTGCATCTTTCGTTGTCTCTCTCTCACGCGCACACTCTCGCGTTACGTCCGAGCGCGTGTAGGCCGTCGAAGCGCGACGTTAACGAAGAGTAACGCGCGGAAGGATATTGCGCCGCGAGCGAGATCGATAGCGGATCGTCCGCCCGAGCTCACGAACGCATATAGCGACACGCGCGCGCGTGCGAACGGATCTCCATTATGTAACGGCTGGCCAATTGAAACCCGTAATTCGTTATTTACTGGCGAGCGATGTGAAAGTGCCTGTACGTGTATGTGGGTTTTCGGCGCAGTAGCGATTTTAAATCATTGCACTGAATTTTGCGGGAACGAAGAGCCTGCCGGTGTTTTCATTGTTGATCATTAATGTGGTGGCTGTGGTTGCTATGCTTGGTTAGCGACGATCTTGATAATCATTTAAAATTACGGTCAATTTTCGGCTAATAAGCGGGTAAATATAGCGGTTTTCGCGTCGAAAACTTTATGATACAATGGCGTTGGCTAAATTTTTGTTTATGTTCGAAAAAATTCAGGTCAATTTATGTTTGCCGTTTTAAATTGTAAATTAATTTTCTATTATATTCGAGCACAAAGAGTTTACTCTTTCTTATTTTACAAACATGAATATAATAATAACCACATTTAAGTTATTTCCGATAAAAATTCCTATTCACAATTTTCTCTCAGTTATTTCTCTCTCGTCACTTTCTTGACTGTCCTACATACTTTCCTGTCTAGACACTTATTCAAATAGACATTTTTTCGTCTCAATAATTTCCGCCATGAATATGTTCTCACTCAATATGCATTCTAGTACGAAAATATACCGTTTTATTAAATTGTAACAATCTTCTCTCATCCTTTCAGCCTAAAATTAATCATTCCAGAAAAAATAATTATCTCTCCGTTCCATTACAATTGAAAATTTCAATACACAGCTGCCAAATATTATACCCTATACCATTAAATTGTAAAAGCTCATTATTGGACTACCGAGGATATTCGAAATTAACGATAAAATTCACGCAAGCACCGTCGAAATTCGCTCGTAGTAGCATACTGCCCCAGTAGCTTCGTCTCCATTCAACCCAGCCGTTTGTCCCCACAGAGTTGTCGCGCGTATCGCGATATTGCAAACTTATCCTTCCCCACAGTCTACCCTCCTCCTTCCCTCGTGTGTTAATCCCATACGCGACGGGCTATATATATTCACGCGGCACCGCGCGAATCGCGTATGTATATATAGGAACGCCGGCTGCGCGCTTCTTCGCCTCCGAAATTGATTCGTTTTGAATCTGCGGCATGAGGTAGCGGGAGCAATCTGCGGCGGTGGCGGGCCGATTTTACGACTTCATTCCGAGCTTAGCGGTGTATTGTGCTGTGTCCTATGGAGGAGCTAAGCCCGCGCTGAAACACTGATATTGCTCAGGGCCCAGGCTGTTTATGGTTACAATTTCCCCGCGGCAGCGCGAAGCTTCTGCTGCTGCTACTACTGCTTCATCGGTTCTATTTGCGGTGTGGCCGCGGCTAATGCATAGGGCCGTGGGGAGGGGGATTATACCCCGCGGGTTTCTCTCGTGCGACGAGAGCGCTCACCGTCGTCTTTCTGCGCTTCCTGCGGTATGAGATTATTATTGGTATCGGACTCTGTCGATGTTGCCCGATTTGGACGATTGAATGAGAGTGTATAAGATGTTGGTGTGAGATGGATGATGAAAAAGCAATGATTTTATTGATTAGAGTTAATGTTTGGGAATATATTATTTAAATTTTTTATTTTTAATTGATATCAAGAACAAGAGAGGGTTCACACCGAGAAAAAAGCATTTGGTAAAATTAACTAAACAGCATAGTAAAGTGAATTCTTGTCACGATTACTTTGTTTACTGTTAAATGATACTATAGTACACTAAAAATAACTAAAAGATTTTAGTTTTCAATACTATATGTAATATTAATTGACTTATAGTTAGAATAATAAGATTTTCTGGTAATGTTTACTAGAATCGTTTAGCAGTAACGTCTAATACATATGTCTAGTTTAAAATATGGAATTATTTACTATATTATATAGACAGTGTAACTAGAATTTTGACTTGTAAGGGTTACTAAATTTTAAAGTTATGCCAATATTGCACTACAAATTCTAGTACTTTTCTAGTTACGGTTACTATAGAATTTTCTCTGAGTGTAATGTTAAAAAATTAGCCAAAAAACTACACTGTAAAATGACTATTCTTAACAATGATGTTATAGGATACAGATAGAAAATAAATGGATATTTGCTTATCTACACTCGCTTAGCTAGAGTTACAAAATTAAAGTTTTGGGGTGAAAAGTAGTCGGTTCTAAGAATAAAAACTAGGATTCTGTTGTTATTCACATTCGGAGCATCCGTGACTATGGTCACGCAAGATTTCCTTTTTATACGTCATCAAACGCTGAAGTCACCTTAACAGACTTATCATTGAAATCAATTTTAATAAAAGGAATAAAGAAAAGTATTACATTATTAGAGACAGGTACGTATAAAAGTTAAGAATTAAATGAAAAGACGTTATTCTAGCTTATTCGGAATCAAATGATAACACAATCCTGCGATGAGAATGTACAAAAAAATTATAAATCTAACGCTATTACTAAAAAATTTCACTAATTCGAATACAATAAACGCAACAGAATTAAAGAAAATACAACCCACGAAATTAATATGAAAAAAGACCTTAAACTTTCAGTTTAATCTTTTGAATTTGTTTTCTTGACATAAATGCTTGCAAAGTATATCTAAGATTAACTGACATAGATTTTAAGAAAGATGGCTTGAGATGGATGTGTGAACACTGGACTTCATCTTTAGGTACCAGAAAAATCGACTTTCAAAGCCTCGTTTAAATTCGTTTCCCAGAGGGCCTCCGTTTTTTCTCATTTTTTTTTGCGCGAACTTCTGGCTCAAAGGCCATGTTAATGGAAAAGATGTAATTTTCTCAGAAAAGCAAGTCTACATCTCGAGAAAGCTTAAGACTTAATTAGCTACGTGTCAAAAGTATTTTCCCTTTTAAAACGTGAAATCTTTCATCAAATTACCCTGACATTCTGCTTTTATTTGATAAAAGAAACAATTTAAAGCAATTTGTAGCTTTAATATTCGACTACCTAGATATATTCTATTGTAAGTGCTTGACATTAATTTTGGCTAAAAATGATTTTATTTAGTCGTTAGAATATCGTTAACTTGTTACCAAGCTTGTAATAAAATCAATAAAACATTTTTCAAGAGTACACCATACTTTCATTTCTTTAATTGCACATTACTGGTAATTAATGTATCCTAACATTTTTCTTAGATAATACATTAATTTTTTCTCCTCGAGCAATAACTAATAAAAGAAAAAAAAATCCTCTAACAAAGGAATACAAATAACATCCATTAAACGAACACATCCCATAATAAATTTTCGCAAAAGCTCTGGCGAACAAAAAATGAAAACTTCCACACTTCTGGGTGCGAAAAAAGACAGCGATGTTCCATCGCTCACGTTTAAGCGAGCGCCGGTGCGAAGTTCATCAGGGGCTTTAATTTTCGAGCTTATTAAAAACTTTTCAATTTTCACCCTCTGTACACAGAAGCTACTGCTTCAACCCTCGCGCAAGCATCACGGCGGGATCTTACTTACGCGCCACGTGATTTACGTATATACACTAATTCTCTTCTCTAACGATTAACTCTTGACGCGAGCGCGAACGGCTTTTCCGAAAATTTTAGGTGCACACAGGTGTGGAATTGTGGAAGGACCTCGTACTGCTAAATATTTATGTAAAAGCCGGCCGGCTCAGTTTTCGCCCTCGCATATTTCCATTTAGCGCGCCATGAATATTGTTGCTGGGGTCTGGTACCTTATGGTGCTGATATCTCGTACTTATAATACGCTATAGGAAAGATTAAGCAAAGTCGCCAAGGTACGAGGCATCAACTATGAATTTTACATAATTTACGAGACCCGGTGACTCTTGTACTTGTTCGAACGACTGTGGGGATCTTGTATACGCAAATAGTACAACCTGATTATTGTACTTAGTATACGATGTTTTATTATGCAGAAAAGAATATTGGAATAATGTTGAGGTTATTTTTTAATGGGAACCGGAAAAAGTTGTAGTATGTTTTAGCCATAAAAAGAGAAAATTAAATCCTCTAGTAAAAAGAGAGTACAATACGCTAGAGAAATTCGAAAATTGATGTCAGTTCTCGTGCCCGCAATTCTACTAATCTAAACTTTGAACGAGCAAGAAGCCGTCTTCATTCCAATAGTAGTGAAACAAAAAATTTCATCTGCATATTCAAAATCGTGCACTTATGCATGATCTACTTTAGAAACAGAAGTAGAATAACAGAACGTTAGTTTAAAACGCAAAGAGAATATATATTTCAAGGTAATTGATCATATAAATGATTATAGTTCATATTGAAAGTGCAAATTATTATTTTCCTAAATTGTATTTTAATTTTAATCAATCAAATTGTACATGTGTTTGATTTGATAACCTCAATTTCCCACGGTCACTTCTCGATTTCGCTCACAATAGGCAGCGAAAATAATTTCCAATTAACTTGTCCGTCTCGCAGAATTCGTGAAACCTAAATGTTCAAGCGAACGTATTCAATTTCCCTCGTTGAAAATTTACAGAAAAAATAGCGAGAAGCCGAACAAAGGACTCAGAGCACTCGGACAGCTTCCCTCCCTCTCACCCCTCACCCTGCTACCCACGAAATAGAGAACTCCGTCATAACAGAGTCACAACGTAATTGCGAGATGGACACATACGTGCACCTGTCGCAGCCAGCAGGCGAAAATTGTATTTCGGGCGACCGCGCGGCCCATTGAAACCTCCTGCATTAACAACGTCGAACTCCCCCAATGAAATCTCTATCTCTCCTTCTCTCATTTTCTTGGACAATGAGTTATAGAGTCTCGTGCGAATAGAATGGGACCAAATCTCGCACCGATAGCATACACATAGCGGGAGTTTTGCAAAATTTTCATCAACTCCACCGTCCGCATTACCGGAGTTATTTATCGCTGCGAGCCAGCAAAGTTACACTCTAATTTCTCGCGGATCTACGGTATAGCCAAGCTAAGAGAATACTAAGTATAAGTGAGCGAGTGGGAGAGAAAGCGCGCCAGTCAGGAAAAAAAAGCCGCGTAATAAAGGGCCATTTTCGCCGGATCCAGCGCGGAATTGCGGCGGGATATCGCCCGAGAGTGAAAAACCGAGAACGAGAGAGGACGAGAGAGCGAGCACAGGGTAATTTAAGTTCAGCGGGCGCGACGCATAATATTTCATGACGCTTGCGCGCGGGAGTAAAAATATAGCTCGGCGATGCTTTTGGTCTCTCCTCCTCTATCCTGCTGCTTCTTATTCTTCTTCGTCGGGCGGAGGGACATTTGTTTGCGCGTTAGGCTGGTCGTGGGTGCTTGTTGCGCCCAGCCGCCATCGCGCCACCGTCTCGGCCAAGTTTTGATAAACGCGACGAGAGGGTGGGAGTGGGAGCGTTGAACGCTTTTCTAGGGAAGACCAAAGTCAGAGCGTGGGAGATTTTTACCGTAAATCTTGTTTGCGAGAACAATGAAAGCTGGTATTGAATTGAATTTCGTTATAGAAAGGGTTATTTCGAAGTTAATAATTTAAGCTGCTTAGAATTTTACGTATTTCTTTTTTTGTAAAAAACATTCGATGAGTTGGAAAAAGGAAGTTTATTTCTTGGTATATTGCGTATTATCAGCTGTAGCAGAACAGAGGGAACCAATGTGAGAAATCATATCCACGCGTATAGCCGTCAGAATGATCGGAAAAATGAAGAAGAGGGCACACAGAAAGCGAATGAACGTTAAAGCGGGTATAAGAGCGAGTGAAATCCAGCGAGGAAAGCGACGAGAGGAGTAAAAAAGGCGAAAGAATGAAGAAAAAGAACGAGGATATAGTGTGAGAAAGCGCGTATATGAGAGCGCGAAAGGGAGTAAGTAA
Source organism: Torymus tubicola (assembly GCA_035583055.1). NCBI lineage: Eukaryota > Metazoa > Arthropoda > Insecta > Hymenoptera > Torymidae > Torymus > Torymus tubicola. The sequence continues at coordinate 24,815 of JAWWEQ010049606.1, forward strand.
GAAGAGGGGAAGGTAGAGAATCTTGGTCATTTCATACCGGGAGTTTTTATTTTTTTATATCGCGCGTGTGGCTATACGATGTCGGAGACGACGGTAACCCACGAGGATGGAAGAAAAAAAAAATGGAACGGGAAATTGCAGAAAGGATTTGAATATCATTTGCAGCTGAGTGCATAAGAGTTCCTTTCTCGCGATGGGATATTTGTCACCTCACGCGCGCTCCCGTGGTTTCTCTCTCACGCGATTGTGAATTACGACGAGAGAAAGGTCGGAGACGGTATTTTCGGATATTATTTTAGTAAATGAATTATTGCAGTAACAATTTGAATATATCTTGGGGAGCTGTGGTAAAGATGTTGGGTAAATAATTTATGCGGTTCATCAAAATTTGAGGTAAAATAGCTTCTTAAGATGTATGAAAAATTTACTCGTATTATAATATAAAAGTTTCTAGTGTATTACGTATACAGTACATGAATAAGATATATTTATGAAATTGATTTATCTATTAATCAGTCATAATGGTTAATATAACAAAATACTAACATCAAATAAATAATTTATCAGAATGAACAGTCGATCGGTCTTCTGGAATTTTAATGAGTTGCATCGTTAGTAATTTTCAAATGTCATAATCGTGCATTGCAAATATTCTGTTTATGTATCTGTAGTATAGATAAGTTCGACTGTCATAATGAATGTATAATAAAGTCGTAGATTAAACGCATATATAGCATTACGTATTCGGAGAATTGATGTACTGAAATTAATTTTGAATCATAATATGAAAATGTAATTTACATATAGCTTTAATGCATCATTTATTTTATAAGTCGATATCAAATGCAGTTTAACCTTAATAAATATACGTATAATAATTTTGTGAAATCAAAATTCGAAGAGCTTTTCAAATCTGCATAAATTCATCTCGATTTTATTTCGACCAACAACAAAACGTTTCCGGCGAAACAAAAAATATGATGATAATTATAGTTCTGTTATTAGCCTCATAGAAAAGTCCGCCGTCACTTTATAAATAGCGAGCGTGCGAAAAATAAAGCAAGCCATAAGCAGTCAGACGGAGAGCTGAAGGTCGTTTGCCCCTAAATACAACGTCTTTCTCAACGCCGACGGCAGCAGCTATACGCCGACGCAAATTTTCCTTGCACGGTAAACACCTTAAGCTCGCAGTACATTAGCGTCCGCGAAAATTGGCCGATCTCGCCTGGCTGTACTTCCTCAGGAAAATTCGTGGCGCTTAATAGACGGCTACCGGCATAATTACTGAACTGTCCGAGTTGACGAATTAATCTGCAGAAATTATTCCGGCGAAGAACGCGACAGAAAGATACTTTAATAATATGAGAATTTCCGAGCACCGTGTTGAGGTACATGATTGGAGGGTAAAAAAAGTCAAGAAGAGTGAAATTTACTTCGATTCGCGATACGTATAGGAAATTTTAAATTACATTTTGTAATTAATGAATCGTGTATTTTACTTGTCATTTATTAATGATGGAATATTATCCTTTTTACATGTACGAGGAAAAATCCAAGAAGCGAGTAATTGACTTGGCAATACATAAAAATGATATCTTTTAAAATTGCTTGAATCCTCTATTACCGTAACTTCTCCTTACTTGGTGCGCCCAATCGTATTTCCTCGTGCTTACTCCAGCGACGCATTACCATGCGACATTTGAAACGATATCTTCACGTTTCCCCGTCGCGGAGAACTAATGATTTACAAATTATTCCTCCCTTCGTCTCCCTGAAATAGCATACCCACTATACTTATACACATATATACTCGTATAAGCGTACAAAGCACAAAAGCCGTGCCAAGAGAAGAAAGGAACGAGTATATATGTATATCGAAAACGCAGAAATATACAAACGACGCTGAGCTATCGAACGACGCGCGCGTATCCATAAGTTACTTATCGAATTTGCCTGCAACTATATATATATATATATATATATACGCTCGCTCGCACGAATACGTATGTATACCGCGAGCGCTCTCACGGATGAAATACATTCGTGGGCCCCGAGAAATGAGAAGAAAGATTTGTTCATATAACTTTTACGACGATGCCGTCGTCCTCTTGCGCGAGGGGGATCAGGAAAAAAATGCGCGCGAGATGTATATATATATCTAGCGCGAAGCGATAAAACTCGTCCGCGTAATATCACTGCCGCGGGAGAGGGACAAAGAGAGAAGTACAGCTAGAAGCACAGGCATGGGAGCAATTTTGTGAGCCCGTATGTTTTACCTCCCTCCGCCGACTACTCGTGTGGACAAAAGTACATATAAGCATAGATAAGTCAGTATAAAACGGCGATTTGTTAAGGATTCTTGATAAGTGAAATTGAAACAATTAATATATCTCGGCATTCCAATCAAAACAAAAAGGAACAAGTGTGTTATTTTCTTTCTTGTCATTTACGAACGTTCAATGGCCATAAAAGACTCATCACAAAAAAAAAATTTTTTTGAATATGACATAGGTGTTAGAGATTTTTCCGGACAGATAAAGTGAGCTTCGATGATGATTCGCGAATTACTGCACTTGGGATGGTTGTTGAATTTCAAGCGCATGAAAAGGTACTTGCAAGTAGCTTCACTATTTTGTGAATTTATTGGTTTCATTTTGTAAAATCCATAAATGAAAGCTTTTGAAACACTTTGAATATGAGTATGTAAATGAATACTTTACTAAAGTGTATGGGATTATTGAATTTCATTGAAAATTTAATGTTTTTCAATTCGTTTAGTGTTGAAATATTTTTGTTTAAATAAAAGTATAAATGGTATCTTTAGTCATTTTAAAGCGAGTGGAAATACAAAGAAAACAGATTTTTTTCAAATCAGGGTAGCTAGCGTCACTATTATGAAAATATTGTAATATTACCTTCGAAATTAAAAAAAAAAGAAAAAAGAGAAATGACATACAGAGTTTTTGTTGCACTTATTAACATTTTTCTTTGTAAATTTTTAATATTGTTGAAGGAGAACAACGGACTGTGAAACGAAAATAATCCAAAATAAGCTTTTGCAGCAGAACCATGGTTTAATATTCTTTCAATTTTGAATGAAAATTCCACCATCGTATACTGCCAATTACAGAGATTCAGCAAGATTCGAAAAAAAGCAAATAACTGGGACAACAAACAGTGAGCTGTATAGTGGCTTGCACACTCGAAACAAGCGAGTCAATCGGAAAAGTGTCGCTCGCTCGCGCCCAGTTTTTTCCCCCTATCCACACACTCTCGCGTTCGCAGCCTCGTCGACCTACATATGCATTGCGCACACTACTTATATACCAACGTCGCCGCGACTTTTCGCAGCCTCTCAGAGTGCGCAGCAACGTCTTTTGTCTCCCTTTCTCTTCTTCCTCTTCTTCTCTCGCTCTAAAATTTCGACGGACGAGGGAAAATCCCCGCGTTTATGATAGTCCTCGAGAGCGGCTCGCTCGAGTGGAAATCGCGCTGCTTTTATCGTGAAAAACGGTTCGCGTGGCGAGGCGCGCTGGCGGCGACGATGGCGGCAGTGACGTTAAATCTAAACCGTAACTTTCAGTGGTCGCGCGCGCGCGCGAGGGAGAAAGACGCGGGAAAATTTTACGACTGCCAGCGAGGTCAAGTCAAAGGATATAAAGTTCCGTACGCCTTCGTTTCTTCCTTTTTTACCCTCTCTCTCTCTCATTCTTCCGTCTCGGTCGTTTTTCACAGTAAATCGCGAACGTCAAATTAAAGGAAATGAAGTTTCGCTCGACTACTCGTCGTTACGTTGCGAGGCGGAGGGGGACACGAGGGAGATCGAACGATAATTAGGATCTAACCGTTGCGCGAGTGAATCCGAACTTTTAGCGACACGCCCCTTGCTAGGCTATAAGCAAGCAATCTCGTGGATTTTCTTCGCGGCTTTATGAGATATATTACGGGCGCGTGTGCGGGGTAAATTGTCAAACACGAAGGCGACTGTACATGCGGCGAGTAAAAATTTTATTGCCGTTAATAAAACTCGCGCGCTATGTAATGAACGGCATCGCTGCCGTAATTATATATACTGCAGTGCGCGAAATGGCGGATAGAGTTTCTTGTGTAAACTCGTCCCGAGTAGCGTTCGCGCGAACAGCGGCGTTCCGGGAAAGATAATTTAGAAATAACGTTTACGGGATAAAAAGTTATAGATTGGAAGAATTATAGAACGTCGTAAAGTATTTTATATGGTAGAAATAAAGGATATTGTAATATTGCTAACGGTAATATATAATATATATAGAGAAACAGCAATAAATTTCAGACTTCTGTATTGGTCAAGTATAAATCGAATAAAGTAATACTTTTTACTTACGTCCTTCTTAAACATCGTAAATTCACATCCAATCATACATCTATATGTTTACTCGCTATAAGTTATATTCTTTTATGAAATTTTGTTACGTGGCTTATGTTAACTTTATATTTCCAAATGACGTTGAGATTTTAGAAAATTCAGCTTATCTTCAAAGTCTACTGTGAAGAAATTAATATACATACAAAGTATTTCTTCTTCTATTATATATGTAATTAAGCTTTACTGGATATCACGATAATATTTACATCAATCGTGTCACAGTATAGAGATTATAAGAAAAATTACCTCAACTTTGAATTTTAATTTGCATGGTCTCAAGTGAAATTTCGTTACATTTTCCTGCCTGAGCAGTTACAAACAAAGGAAACAGGGTGTACGAGGCGTAAAAGTCCAGAATAATAGCCTAGAGATTCGTCTAATGAGGTAGCGGGGGAACGGAATAATAGAAATAATGCGTAACCCGTCAACCAGGAGAAATACCTCGACGAGGGCGCGCGCAATAATAAGAAAGGGTAGGAGAAAGGAGAGAAATGGCTCGTGCGGAGGTACAAATGTGCGGCGGACCGCAACGACGCGCGCGAACGGGGAGACAAGGGGAGAGAGTGAAAAATTTGCCACTTTGTACCGCGATATTTTTACTCCCTTTTCGTGCGCACATGTATACACACAGATACGTGTGACTGTTGTAGAGTATGAGTGTGTGTATGTGGTAGTCAGACTTTGTCAGAACGACGTACCAACGATGAGTTTTTTCAGGAAAATTTGCTAGAGTGCTGTGACAGATTAATAAGCTCGCGTTCTGTAAACGATAATACTCTGATAATTTTTATTTCCAGCGTACTCATGGCGAAAAATTTCTCTTAAATTGTTATTAAGTTATGGGAAGAGAATTTTATACTAAAAGCTATTTTTTTCATTTTTCTCTTCAACTCTTTTCGAAACTACGACCAGAAATGTGCAACCACATTCTATATAATTCACATGACTAACTTATAAATTTAGATTTACGAAAGTTACGAAAATTTTTCGCCTTCCGTGTCACCGTGATACTGCAACGCAATTCCATCTCTACCTCGTTCACATCGCCGACCAAAACCGCAGACTTTTCAATGTCCTAACGTATACGCGTCGTTGTTTTCCACGCGCGGAGACCAGTCATACCTCCAACCGAATATAACCTATGGACACGAGTTTAAGCGCCACGCACTAGTTTTGCAGGCGTTATACACCGCGCGAAATATTAGTCTGCACGCGCGCACGCCGTTTCCGGTTTCCGCGACTCAAAATCGACAGGAAAGTTTCGTCTGGTGCGGCATTGTTCCGAGGACCGGCATTGTCCGACATATTTTCCCCGTTAGTTGTACCGTCCGTATATAATCCTACGTTGATGCGGAGAGGTGCAGTATTATCGTTTGGTATCGGAGCATTGAAAAGATGAACAATAAGAATGGTAAAAATAGTCGTTATGGAACGAAACGCACAGTAAGTTCTATAAGCGAACGATGCGGCGCGAATCAATATTTACCGACGTTAATTAAATTCGTTTCTTGCGCTGAGAATCAATCTCGTTTTAACTCATTTTATTGAAGCTCGTATTTATTCATTGTTGAACCATGAGTTTGTTTCTTCGAAGTAGAAAAAAGACAAAATTATTAACGCAAAAAGCCGGCCGTAGTACTAGCTGTGTGCGCATATATGGAACACGTGACATCGCCTTATGCTTGCTTACCATTCAAATGAAAATTTAAAGTGAAATCGATTAAGCCGCCTAAATTTAGAATGTTCATTAAAATGGAACACTCTGTTAGACGTATTCATTTAAAAATCAAATTTTTTGCCCCTGGGCGCCAAATTCATATCTGTACTGCATGCGTGCGTTTGTGACGCGTCGAGCTTCTGTATCCTGAATATACATATTTTTTTTATTTCATTTTAAACGCATTGTTTATTTTTCATTGGAGATTTGTTATAAAACATGACCCGCATTGGAACTGGCTTTTTTGTAGATTGAAGTTCAACAAAATATAAAGGTAAATTGAAATACGATTCTTCCACATTGACGAGTTTTTTTATACTTCAGGGATTGTATCGTAAAAGTTAATTCTTGGTAAAAACTCTTCATACAACCTCAATCCTCGTTTATGGAATATAACATTTTTATTTGCGTTTCCGATAAATTTCATATAAAGTCTTGAAAAACGTAAATCACATTTTTATAAGTTTAAAATAAAAATAAATTGATGAAATTGTTTTTTACAATTCGATATGTCAATAATTTTGAAAAGAAATTATCTTTTTCTATTTATTATCGGTAACGAATATGGTCATACATTACTTAAACAGTCTCTAAACTCTAACAATAAATAGTCAAAGTATATTTCTTTTAAAATACAATCTATAATTCATCAGCTTACATTTGTAATGAAAATTTAAATTCTAAAATCACATTTTCCGGCGAATATCAAAGCCCTGTATCGAATCTCCGTCGGCTACACATGTATATATATATATATACCTTCGTTTTCATAATTCACGCACTCAACTGTTCCCGACAAAACCAAATCTGACATTTGAGAAGCCATCGCCAAATTAATGAGCGTGAATACAGTTGCACAGCAGCCGTGCAGACGCTCGAGCACCGCGTTCACCTATCCGACACATAACGTCGTTATGTGAGTTGTACGCTACCGCAGTAAATTCAGATCTAACCGAGGCGCAGAACCTGATTGAACTTTTTCGCGTGCGTAAATGCACGTTTATATGGGCAAGCGTAAAGTCGGCGAATTAATATACGTTAGCCAATCGTCAAGTCGTCATTACTAGAAAGAAACTGCGCGCAAAAGATAATTTAACGGCGAGCAAATGAGTAGCGATTTTATAGGAATTTTGGCATATTCTTCTCGATCCGCGGGCAAAGCCTGACAAATAACCGAGTTATTTTAATTGCTAGAGAAAGAATGAGAGAGAGAGAGGGGAAGAGAGAGAGAGAGAGAGAGAGAGAGAGAGAGAGAGAGAGAGGAGCAGTATGGAAACGGAGGCGCACAGCAGCCGCCGCGCCGACGACGACCCGCTTAAGACTTTGAGCTTAGGCATCTGCGTTCGGCTAACAAGCCTCATTTTTTACCGGCGCGCCCACTAAGATTATACTTAAATTAATCAGACGTTTTTCTTGACTTTTTTTGTTGTAATTATGAACGTGGTTGCATTAAAAGAATGTAGGTAATTACTGATATTCTATCTCACATTGACAGAATGAGTATTATGGTATTATAAAAGGAATTTTCATTTATCGATCCGTAAGGTATTATATATCAACGCAAATATTCGTAATAGTGTGCATTGTAAATTCCAAAGCCGATTGAGTATGGGTATTATTGAACACGATTATAAATTGAAGCTCCATCTGTGTATATGAAATACATTTCATTTATTTGTAACCTTTACATATAGCGCTTGGATATCTGTGCAATTCATTAGAGAATCAAAGCGTATGCTAGATATTTTACTGTGGAATTGATTTTAACTTCAAATTAAAAATATTTTTAAATTAATACATTTGGATTTCATGTTTAACGCAAATAATTTCTTTTCTACGATCATGAAACTCTTTCATACAGAGGTAAGGAAAAACTTCACACCGATAATAAAGTTTCTAATCCATATAACAGTATAGTACAATGCGCAACGGACAACAAGTGCACTTTGATAATCCAAGCAGCTTTCGCATTACACCCGCTAACGAAGTCGATCCGCGTAAGCGCTCGCGCATTAGCGAGCGGGAAACTCGACAGCGAGCAAAGGGCAAAACGAGCTCTATACTTGCTAGTTTTCATTCCAAGATTACGATTAACCCGCGAAAAGTCGCAGAAGTCGCTGCTATGGGCGTCTACTACTACTACGCGATATGACTCCGCGGGGCGAATTGTACGTATATATATATACAGGCAATTAGTAATCCTCCAGAGAGAAGTAGAGGCCTCCTCGCGTTCGGTCGCTAACGATTGGTAATTTTCCGCTTGGGCCAATTACGCGAGTTTTAACGATCTTCGGTGTGCAGCAAGCGAGTGTCTGAATTCGTAAGAGAGCGGATTATAAAGTCGCGCAGGTAGCTCTACTGCTCCTGATACTGCTGCTGCTGCTGCTGCTGCACCTGTAATATCGAGGCCAATCGTGGAGTTTGCGCGCGCCGTGGCCGCGAGCTCGAGTGGATCGCAAACATCCAAGTGCAATTTTCCCCCGTCGTTCCGCGCGCGTAACTTTTCGGCGGCAACAGCGTAGGGTACTTTCGTTTGCAAGGGAACGAGCGAACGAGCCGTGGTTTGACAAATAATTACTTTTTCACGGGCGCGGGCGTTCGATGTGGCGATAGATTCTCGCGCGGCCGCAACTCGCGCGCGGCTCTCTCTCTCTCTGCATTCGGGAGTAGTGCAGGCTATGCTGGCTTTTGAAAGTGCTTTTGCGCGCTGAAATTTAATGACCAACTTGGAAAGTTTCGGTGCTCGCTGAAAGTTGGAAAAGTATGGTAAATAAAAAGAGAATAAGAGGAATTGCAATTATAGAGTAGATTTCTTTATTAATGGGTCGTTCATCTTGTAGGTGATTGGATACTTTGGGGGTAATACTATTTTTTATTTCCGTTCAAGCGAAAGTTAGATTTATTAAATTAGTTCGAATTGTGATAGAATTAAAATTGGTAGTAACAAACACATATACGCATAAATGCAAAGATTTTAAAAATGCGTTCTTTGTATTAATCCATTTAATGCGATTGGCGCTGATTAAAAATGGTTGAAACATTGTAAAGAATGTATCTGATTTACGCCAAAGTGAATCTGACACATTGAATATATCACAGTTTTTCATTATAAATTAATAATGAAATATTTAACATTGAAATACCTATGAAATTACAAATACTGGTGTTTCAAATCAAAATGGGAATATTCAGAATAAAATTATTATTATTATTATTATAACCTACAAGCATATCCTGTAACCATATAATAATTTACAAATGAAAATCAAGAAAATTAAGTCTAGCATTTAAATCATCAAGAAGTCACATACAGAAATAACAATAGAAAATCCGCTCTTCATTTCTACGACTCCAAAATTATTACAGCTATTTTTCGAACTTAACACATGCACATATTACAAGTGCATCTCCGTACTCGGCTTTCCAAAACAAACACGCGTATATATACCGAACGGCTGCGCTAATAGTACATCGCGTTGATGCAATTCCATTTTAAGGCGTCTGCCGCGGCGTTTCGCCTACATGCCACCCGCTGAAAATCGATCATATACATATATACACGGATGCGTGTAACGGCGGCCAGCCGTTCGCGGCCAATAACAAACAGAGCTCCACGATTGCACACAACGCGCGCCGGTGCAGTGCGATAGCAGAAAACCTCCCTGAGCACTTTGATGCACGGGTATACATACACACACATAGGTATATGTATGCCTATGCGTCAACGTATTAGTAGTTACTGTATGTAATGTATTGTTTCAGCGTTGCAAACGCACGTATGATGGAAGCGGTCGGCTACTTTGTGCTTCATGTATGTTATATATGTATATATATGTCATCGGTCGACAGACATTTGACCTTAATTACGCGTCATAGGATCATTGTCATTGAGAAATGGTTGGTGTATGCATTCGCGTAGATGATCGTTTTCAATCATCATATATGTCATTCTGTGATTGTCTATTCTGATAAATGTAAGAGCTATTTTGAAGAATCTGTATCTTTACAATGAAATTTGATATTGCGGTTGCCAGGAGATCATGTTTTTACTTATGTTTTTTAATATTGTGTATAAAAACATACTAATTGAATTCGAATAATATTTCAAATGGATTTATGTATATAAACTCTTTTGAATTAATATCATTTTACGTTTACAATGGAAATCTATTACTATTCTTTAGCCATTTTATAAAAAAGTCAATTATATTTAGTTTTACTTTTAGGTATTTAATTACTAACTTAATACCATTCCCTATATGCATTTAATTCATGTATTTTGAAAATGTCCTATATTTATTTACCATTATTTGTTCAGTAAACCATATTATTATTACATTTTAACAAATTAATAACCAGTAGTCAAATATGAATCCCTTCAAACAATATTATAACCTTTCATATTATCTGTTACTCAACTCTGACCAAATATACAAACACATTGCAAATGACATAATAAATTATAATACCATTTGAAACTTCGAAGCATGTGAAAAATCGTAATAATATTGCTCTTCATACTTGACAGAATGAAAAAACAAACACGCATTAATAATGACAGCTCGCGTCCACAGAACCTCCCTTTATTTATAAACAAAATCAAAATAGCGCACGCGTTATACGCTACTGCCACGTTAAATCTCTCCATAAATCATCAGTCGGCGCACGCACAAACGCGCTGTATATACGCGTCTCCAATATATAGCGCAGGGGGAGAAGGGAAGGGGGAAAGAACGTGGGAAGAACAGAGAAACACGAGCGCGCGGTGAAAAAAAAACAATAATTTCTCTCTTGCTCTCTTCTATCAAGCGACGGGGGAATCGTTAATACTCGAGAAAGAAGAAAGCTCTCACGTGTCCCGTGAGGATTTGCCCTGAGCGCGTAATGTTTAAAAAATCTCCGCGGGCCGCTGCTGCTGCATCCGGCAATTTGCCACGGCCAATAAAGAGATCCGCCGTGTACAGTGCCCGTGGCGATGTGGTAGCTCGCGCGTTCGCGCTTATGGATGTCAAGTTGCTTCTGCTGCTGCTGCTGCATCTCCGCGGAGAGTTGCGCCGGGGGTAATTGATTCGCTGGAGCACGCGGTCTTTACGTACTTGCACCAGCCTTCTAGCTACGGTCATTTCCCCTTGGCTTGATTGCTTTTTCGTGCTGTTTTATTGCTAAATCTAGTTAATAAGAAGGCCAAATGACGGATAAATATTGGTATGAAGACACGGGAACACGCGTTGAGATGATGTTTGCTTGAGATTGAAATTTTCTTGTGTCTGTTGCTTCATTTTCTACAAGTTTTTAATTGCACAGCTGAGTATGCTAACTCAATGTGGTGTAATCGATATTTTTAAAAAGCAAGATGCAGGTAAAGCTCGTATTGGAAATTTAGTCGCAAAAGAAAATGTGCGTAAATTTTTTTTAGAGTTACACAGTATTCAAATATATCCTCCGTGGTTGGAAAATAGGAAAAAAATTTACTAATTGAAATAGTATACGATCAACAATTATATTTTAGTAGAATTTCTTATGGTCGCTGTTGATTGAATCCGTGATATATTCCCGCGCACATATATTATAAAACTAAATGTAGTTACAATAAATTTGATCAGTTTACCTTGTATACACGTCACATCCATGTTACCATTATCAACCATTCATTTCTAAAGCCCTATTACACTCCATCACCGAAAAAAGCTCGCGCAAAACTTTTAAAATTGCATAGTGTACCGCGGCAAGTCTGCACATATCACACAACCGTAGAGCTTAATTCTTGAACTTTCTAAAATATTCCGCAGATAAGAAGCCTGCACGAGCACGCGAGAGTGTAGATATATATATGTACACACATGCGCGCGCTCGTGTCTCGCAAGTGCACCTTAATCACGAGCTTAATGCAAGATACATAAGATACACGCGCGCATACCTGAGGCTTATCTTTAATTTAAGAGACAGAGAAAGCCTGCCCCTATACGAAGGGTTGATGTACCGAACCTGCCGCGGTTCGACAATCGATTAAATTCATCAATCCGTACAGAAGCCGCGTATATATATATATACACTAAAGTTACACGACACTATCTTATAAATCATTCTAATTAAGAACGCGGATAAGGATCGGGAGAAAAATCCCGCGACCGGGTAATCCTCTCGCTCGACTCTATACATATACCCGCGTGCTACCATGATCCGCGAAATACCGGGAGTAAACCTGCCCACTTTCGCGATAATTATACACGCGGCCTTCGCCATGCGCGCATATACATCGGGATGAAAGCGAAAAAAAAAATCATTCCGCAATTAATAACAGTAATAAGCGCGGCGGCAATTCCTTCCCAAAGGGGGAATTCCTTCCTAGAAACTCTCGCATCGCGCGGTATACTTTAGCCTCATTAGCAGCACGCAGCAGTAGCAACAGCGGCTTCGACGCGAAAAAATCGCCAGCTATAAAGAGGAGAGGAAAAGAGAGAGAGAGAGAGAGAGAGAGAGAGAGATGCGTAACCGAATAGACGTATAATATGTACTGTATACACCTCTGTACGCCGGTACTGGTCGAACTGGTTTTGTATATCTGTGCTGCGACGACGAAGGAACCCGACACCAGCGGCTAAACCGCGGAAATCGAGAGCTATACGAGTATGTGTTTCGCGCTTTTGGCCTCGCCGTCGCCACTGCTACGAATGTCTATATATATAAATATACGTGTACAGTGGTATAGTAGTTATACTGACGTCTGTTGATAATAACGAGTGATTTCGAATGAACGCATAAGAGTGTTGTGAGCCACACCGATGAGTGGAATGTGCGTTGTGTCAGCAAGTGGTATGATACTTTACATGCGAGAATAGTTGGCAAAGGCTGACGTTTATTTTTACATAGAGAATTAGAATAAAGTTCGAGGTGTACAAGGAATGCACAATATCTTCCTTCGACGGAGGTAGTTTTGAATTAACACAATGTAGACGTAGTGGCTAAATCCAAATAAAAATATCTATGTTAAAAATTCATATTATCTTGTAAAGTAATTTAGTTTTGTTTTATCTTTGTAATTGTTACAGATAAGTGGAAAAACTCTAATATAACGTTTTGAGACAGTTGTTATTATCTTATGAACATCGAAAACATTAATAATAAACTACCTCATTAATTTTTAATTTTAAAATGTGACGTAGCGCGTTGAAAACGTTGATTTGTATAATTAAAATTTTAAATTCACGCAGAGATAATTAAAAAGAGTGCTGAAGATGAGGAAGGGTTAGGAAGTTGAGTATGCTTCTCACGTCTCTTGCATATAAAGTTCTTTACGCTGCAGGTTTGCAAATGAAACGTGTTTTTGTCATTGTGAATTATTGTAGAAAATATTTGCACGAACAATGCAATTATCATTGCACATAAATTGTGCATGATAATATATTGGTATAGGTTTTAATGTGATAAGTATGGCTATGTATCACAAATATTTTATTTCAATTTCAGTAATTAAGTTCTAATAATACGTTGTCATTAAATATAGTTTTTAATTGATAACCATTCGGTTTTTTAATTTTATACGGTTTTATATATCAAAAACGTTGAAATTTTATGAATTTCTTTTTCTCTGAAAAATACTTTGGAAATAATAATTTATAATGCATATTCTTCCATATAATAAATTTGAACTGAAAAGTTAGCACTCATAAAAACATTTATTACCAACGACCGAGCGTAATACAATTATTTTGGCAATTAAAATACCAAAAATAAATGGTCGTAAAAATTCACTCCTCCTATATCTGAACGAACAATGGAATTAATACGACGCCGTTACCAAAACGAATCCACACTTGAACCATACTCAGGTCACCCAAAAAAAGCGACGTAATTTCCCATCGCTAATCTAATTAATTCAAACCTCTCTTGTGCTATCAATACTCATTCGCCAACGACAAAACTTCTCCGTCCCATAAACTCTGGATAATCGCAAAATAGTCAACGAGGCTTACGAGCTCGGTACCGATACAACGCGATCGCAGCTGCCTTGCGGTAAAAAGGATCTTGCGAGTCTGCGGCCATCGTAAACCGACTCTGACGTATAGTACGCAATAAGCCTCGGCACATATACACGTATATATAGGTATTATACGCGCTACTCGAGAACGACCTCGACAATGATTGAAATGATCCAATTTCCCGGATAAAACGGGGCCCATCTTACGCGCGGGCGTGTATATGGGGTATATATATACACAGGGCGAGCCCTTGATAAATCATTGCTGTTCTGCTGCTGGATAAAATTTGTGAGGCGAGGGCGAGAGATGCGCTACCATGCGACGTGTGTATCGCGCTCAATGTGTCTCAAGGCGTGAAGATCAGAGGCACGTGTTGACGATTTTGAATTTTTCTTTGGGGTATAGAGAGCCGAGAAAATCAATGGAACCGCTAAACCTCAATGATTGATAAATATAGCGATGTGTTTGATTTACGATTCTTTTATCTTATTGAAGCATATTCATTTTTATGTTTCTACAGATTTGTTCCTATTTTAACGAGTTAATCCTTAATCTGAACATTATTAAAAACTTAAAAGCTTTATAAGTCGTTTTCATTAAGTAGAACTATATCATGCGAAAGTACTATTTTCATTTTAGGTTATTAAGTATTTTTATTTTGAGAGTAGACAATAACAAAGGAAGAAGTTGCTGATGTATACAACGCGTACTTTATAACGATTTGTTTTGGCAAATTTGTAATAATCTTTGTATCGATTTAACGTATTATAAAATTTTGCAAATCATTTTCTACAACAGTGTCATCAGATTGGCTGCTTTTTCGAGCTAGATGATTTTACATTTATAGCACTTTCCGAGAGCCGCATTCCAGTATCAGTTTTATAGCCCTTTTTATTATACGCGGCTTTATACCTTTTTGGTGCATGGTTGCAGGTGGTCATAAATAAATGCAATTTTAAGTTACATTTGAATATTATTAGAGTTATTTCTGACTATCTTTCGTTTAGCATAAATCTTTTTAAATTGGTTTTTAATACTGATTTGTGAAGAATGTGTCTGTTACATACTTTGGAAATCATGAAATTTTTGTTAACGGATAATGTTTTGAAGTGTACTTAATTACGACTTCTCACATCTGTTTTTCGTTATTTTAAAAGTTTGATAATATATCTTGTTATATTACGTTATATAAATTTAATTACCCAATTAGGCTAAAATAGAAATATATGCAGGAATCAAGAATCTCACTGAAAAAGTTATGATTGAATATTTCACATTGTAAGTCTTGTTGAAACCGTTCAAATGAATTTTAATTATTCGCTGTGACTACGTCAATAAAACCAGCTGACTTTAACCAGATTTTCCTTTGACTGGATTTATATTAATGACCCAATTATAATTCAGGAAAAGGACAATGGCAGCCCCTTCTTCATATTTCAAAAAAATTTCATCAAAGAATGCCACCCACTGACGGATAATATTACGTATAGAAAAAAAGATTGATCAGATATCGTATTAGAATGCCTTTCTTTCATCGACAGTACCGTTTCGAAAGGAAGTTATTAAAACTTTCGGATAGAGCCCGTGACGCTTTTTCATACATTTCTCTCGGGTATCGAACAGCCGACAGACATACGCAAGAAGCATAATCGCGTAGCAGAATTTCCATGTCATTATGCCATTGGAGGGCGCCTGTATATCATCCTTTCGACGCTTTTAGTATAATGTAAAGAGGAACGTTTTTGCCCGTCGCGTCGTCCTCGTCGTCGTTCACTGGATATGATAATTTTCCGTATCGATCCGATGGATTTTTCTCTTGCGCTCTCGTTACATTTACATTTCAAAGATTTCTGTAAGAAAGTCAATGGTGCTGTACCTTTATTATATCTTTCTGCGATATCGTGTCAAGCTGTGTCTGTCGGGGGAAATCTCAAGTTCGCATAAGGTGCACGGAAAGCGAAATTTTTGATTTTTGAATTGAAAGATGTTAAAAAACGTCTTTGAAACTTATGATATTTTTCACAAGGATATTTGGTTTTTATTATGCTGTATTCGTCTAATTTACTACTTTCGTATTTTTATTTTAATGTCTTCACTATATTCTAAAAACTATGTTCCTAATCTTATAATTTAAATATGAGTCTAGAAAAAAAATATCAATTCTCGTTTATCGTTCAATTTATAAAGTAATCTAGAATAATTATCAAATGATTTTTCCGCGTATAATCGAATGACTTATGTACGGAATGTTTCGGGTATAATCGAATTATTTCGAGAGCAGTGGGTTTAGGGAATTCGACACCGGCGCGTACTTGTACAACTTAATTCCATGCGAAAATTCGGAATGTATAAAAGCCGAAATGCAATGCGACGAGTTTAGAGCCTTCGTCGAAGCGAGAGCGCGAAAAATTCGCTTTCGTCGCGTATCGCGCTATTCTCGCGTTGCTGCAGCCGCTTATATACTATAGCTTCATCCCACATATATATATATATATACGTACACACATGAACGTGAAAATACATCTATGTGTGTGTGTGTGTGAACGCGTGAGGCAGCGGGAATACGCTCGACCTCGGAAATTTCGGCCCCGTGAGCTTGTAAATTTAGTCTAGCGCTGTATTTATTTATTTATTTATTTATTTAAACCGGGTTGTGTAAACGAATTCACGATGCCTGCGAGGATTTTTAGTTTTTTTTTTATTTTCATCCTGCAGCACACGCGACTGCTAGTCAATTAATGCAACGAGTGTAAACGTGAAAATATTTGTTAATTTGTGGTAGAAAGTATAGAATGCGGTAAACCAAAATGTAGGTAGAATTTTAATAAAACATTTGCTAAGTTAGAAATTACTCACTATTTGCGTACAAATAATTCTGGCACAGTTTTCTTTTCAAGCAACTTTAATTGAAATAACTGATTATACACATAGATTATAATTCTGGAAATATTAAATGTAAATAGTCATTAATGTTCCATAGCATGAATAATATGTATTGTTGGTATAATATATTGTTAACGAATGTCGTTATTTATTCAATAAATTAAACGATCAGGAAGCCATTAAATGCAGAACTACGCAGTATATATATGAGCGGAGATAGTGAATTAGTCACTTTACAGAGAATGACCAACGAAAAAATTTAACTTTCAATTATAATTTCAGTTTAATATCAAACGCCAATTTTTTTTTAATAAACGCAAGTCCAAAAACGTCATTGAATTATTGTTGAATTCGAGCAGTAACAACTTCAGTGCACGTATACAATATCTCGTCGCTCCCTACGAAGACTATAGCACATCTCAACTTCCCCGCGAAGACTAGCACATCTCGCGCTTTCCCGGCGAAGACTAGCACATTTCGCGCTCCTATTGAATTTTAGATAATTTATGCAAATCAAAGATATAAAAATATTTGCGTCAAAAAGTCTTAATGTGTCTATTTATTTTAGTAAATTAATTAGTTTCACTTATCACTTTGAATCTTGTTTTAAAAAATCAATGGGAATAACATGTACATGTTAATTAGAAACATCCAAACGGAATTTGTACGGAAATATTCTTATATATCCTTTGATTTTAATAAATTTTATAAAATTATAAGCGCGAAATGTGCTAGTCTTCGCGGGGAGAGCGCGAAATATATTAGTCTTCGCGGGGGGATTTGAAATGTGCTAGTCTTCGTACGGTGCGACGATATATAACCAGCGGAAGTGCCGCAAGAATGACCCAGCACTTTAACGCTCCTTTGCACCTTTGACCTTTACATGTCGCGCAAGCTCGCATTCAACTCGCAAACAAACCTCACCGCAAAGTGCCGGGCGTAAAGCTCGAGGACTTCAACCCTTCGCTGTAACAAAACGACGTTGTGCGGTAATAATAATAATAATGATGATGTTTATAATAACAAGGATAATCTGAACGGTAATAATTATCTCGAGCGCACGTTTATACACGCGTGTGTATGTATATATACGCGCAGTAGTAGGTGAGCTCAGGTGTACCGCCTAATCTCGCGCATTATTCGCTGCCGCTCGCTTTACTTTACATGAATAACGAGCACGTGCACGCGCGCGTGTGTGTGTGAGTGGGTGATATAGGTATAACCCCGACGTCGCGACGCGCGCAGTTACACTAGATGGACTGTTACGCGTGCGCGCACTCGCGCGTGTATGGTATATATACGCGGGCGGTATTCATCTTCACCGGAGGAGAGATGTAGGTCACGCAACGGCAGTTTTCACGTGAGAATAGATATACATATATATATACACAGTACTGTATACGTTGGGTTAGCATCGTGATAGCTGCAATTTCCGCGCACTCACGCGCGCCGCGCGGCAATGTCGCATGTATATGGAAATAATACAAAAGTAGATGCGCAAGATGTTCGTCAGTCGAATACCAGGGAGAATCGGGCGGAAGTGGGCATGTACGATTCCTTTCGCGTATAACGCGTGGATGAGTCGACGAGAAGAGGCTGTGTAGAGAGAGGTAGAGTGCGCGAAATGTATGCGCACCGAGACGTTATATATATACGCGTGCGCGCAAGCGCGGAGAACTGGAATACATATTTTTGTGAATTTTCTATACGGATGAGCTCGTTGGAGGAATTCATAATGGCGAGATGTCTAACATTTTTAAAATACAAGAGGCCGCGCTGCGCGTATTGTGTCTGATGTATATATCCATACATATATACGTATAATACGCCGTTGCGAATGTAAGAGGAAATATTTTCGTTGAATAAATAACGAAAATTTTTGTTTACAAGAGGAATGTATATATTTACATATGTTTAATAAGACTCATTATAATAGACTTTTGAAGCTCTTTTTTGATTTTTACTAAATATGGTAGGATAATAATATAGTATAAACGTTTTCAAGAACCGAAATAAAATAATGAAAATAAAATTTTTTTAATTTACGTTTTAATAAATTCTAATAATAGTATTGATTTAATACTTCTGCTTCTTCAAATGTATGAAATTATTTGTAATTTTATCAAAAGAAACGTAATCGATAACAAGTAGAGAAGGATTTCTGATCGGGGGTTGAACAGTGACAACTATACTCTCCTTAATTTGTTTGCAACGCTAAACAATTTAACGTTATTATTAAAGTTCGCTCAAACCTCGCTGCTCGTCGTACGACAATTTGTTGTGGAGACAAAAATGAAAATAAAAGCTGATATCAGAAAAGCGCGGTTTATTCTGCACCGGACATCGTATTGTGCCACCTCTCAGCGAGACTGGAATACGTTAGATGCGCGGCAAAAAAAAACGAGGCGAACGAAGGAACCGCGTCTGCACGCGATATGCGAACGGAGAAAGAGAGAAAGAAGGAAAGAGGAGAAAACGAGGTTAGCGCTTCTATTACACTCGCGGTTGCAGCGCTTTTCAATTCCCAACACGAGACGGAGGAGTCTCGGCGCCTTCGCGAATCCGGCGCAAACATGCTTATCGTTATCTCGGGATATGTGCGATATGCTCTTTCACTGGCTTACCCGCTGTGTTGTTTTAATTATTCCTGCATTTCGCTTTTTAACTGTTGGGTATTTTTTACTTGTAAAATAACATAATTATTTGAAATAGAATGTATTTACATATATAGTTGTTTTGTTTTGACGGCACAGTCTTGTATTACGCAATCGATGATAATATATAATCTGGATACACTAATGGTTGTTTACTGACATATAACCTAGATAAGTGCGAAATGGATATCCTTTGCGCGTTAATATGAACCTGCCGCGTACGTACAGTATATATATATTCCATGGACGTTGAGTGCAGCTCGGCTTGAAATGAAAAAATGTTCTCTGACAGCGATGTGTCTTTACTCGCGTGCGGGATTATGAACGAAGCGCGCCGAGATGGCTTTCCACTGGCTGGTATTTATAAAAATATGTTTTAGAGAGATTTTCAAATGTTACAGTTGAAGAGTTTCTATCTACGTGAAGAGTGACTTAAAAGTCTAAATATTAGTTGAAAAATAATAAGCTTTGCGAAAATAAAATAAAATAATTAGAGTGCAGTACAGTAAGCTTATAAGTATTTGAATTTCGTACGCTGTGTATGTATATTTTATATATTCTATTCTCCGAAGAGGCGATATACATTTACATTTTCGTATGAAAAAATAGATAGAAAATATAAGAATAATATTATTTCTATGAATTTTTTCATTTTGTTATTTACAATTCTATGAAAATTTTTATTTAAATTTTATTTTATTGAGTCAACAACAATATGAAGTATATAATATTTAAAGAATGTCTATATCGTATATGGTATATTGAATTTTCTTCTCTCTCTTATTCCCATACCCTTAAAGACGCACTACAAAGAGAAAGTCGTCCAAAGAAAATTCACCCACTCAATAAATAATCTCCTTTCGACTATGAACGAAAAAGAAAAACATACACACCGATATATGTGCCCAACGCGAATCAGAATTTCTGTCTTTCAATTCCACGCGAGCGCGATTTCCCTCTCTAAAGACCTATAGGCCTTTTAGTAGCGCGCTTTCGCGAGTCTAATGAAACACGCTGATACCGCTATTGGAAACTGTGCACGAAGAGTCGGGCTTTCACACGAACACTTTGACCGGCAATTATGTCGGGATTTTTTTCCTTTTAACGGATATTGCCGGGCGCGTGACGCGTGCTGTGCGCGCTAACGAGGTATTTAGGAGTTTTAGAGTGAGGGGGTGTATAAGAGGGACAGGGATGGAGGTATAGGCTGAGGGTTTATTTGTCGATCGTTTGATGGGTATTCAGGCGGGCTTGTCAGACAAGTGGGAAAGTCATTTGAAAGATCTGAAGGTGAAATAAGGGAAGGAAACAGTTTGCTTGAAGCTTTGAATGTTTTAGAGAGTTACATAGGCGCAAAACATAATGCAGATTTTGCGAATTGTACACTTTACAAAATATTTCCAAAAATATTTATTGAATTTAAGTATTTGAGTATGGTTTAATATTATACTTGTAAGCAACCTAAATTACTGAAACAGAGTATAAATAATTAAAAGTATAAATTATTACAAGCACAAGACAGAATGAATGCAAGATTAGATAAAGTATCTAAACGGTTAGCATTTAATTAATTGTCATTAAATATATCGAAGACAAATTTCATAACATTCGGAAATTATCAAGATAGTGTACCGGTAAAAATAAATATTGAAATAGAAAAGAAAAAATAAAAAGAGCTGAAAACTATAAATATTTAGGGATAATTTTTTACTACAATATGAAATGGTATAAACATGCAGAGCATATAATTAATAAAACTAAATATTTAATCTTTAGTCTTAAGTTTTAGTGTTAAATCCTAGCATGTAAGTCTGTGTTTTTTTTTTATACCAGTCTACGTAAAGGTAACTGTGTTTACCTCTGTAGGGTTTACTAATTATTGTAATTACTGTAAACTATTTTCTGGTCAATAAATAATAATAAATAATTATACGTACATTTTTACTTATAACTTTCATCGATTGTTTCTAGATAGTAATGTTATACAAGCTTGTAAATAGTCTCGAGATCAATAGTAGTAGTAGGATAAAACAATACCAGATTGACCTATTAAACACTGGCTTTACTACTGGCTTATCATAGTATAGTTTCACAACCACAAAATCTAGAATCCAAGTGGTTAGAGAACCACAAATTGTATCGGTTTCAAATAAATCTATTACAAAGTGCTTCTAAATAAATACTATTCCTGCATCTATATAAATCGATTTGAATTTTCTCCAATTTACAAATAATTTGACCTACCTTTTTTCTCGCATATTGCACATAGAAAGAATATATAAATTGACATTTTTCAAACGCTAGCATTATTGTTGAATGAAAAGCTCATGATTCATACATACAAAAGGCAACAAATCATCAAAGGATGAAGTCACAGCAACGATATACCACTTTTTTTCAACCTTTTCATGTTTTTTTGGCACATCAAAGGCATGCTGGAAAATTGCTCGACCGCGCCATGCCTATGTATAAAACGACATCTCGGCGTGTCGTCACGAAAATACAATCTCCCCTTCTCCCCTCACCGTTGCACCGTAAATTCGTGTTATAAGCGGCCTCGCATTTTTCGCGATAACTTTTGCAGGTCCGGCCATCACGGCGGCGTGGGTAATCTCATTTTCGGCGCGAAAAGGCAGGCGCGCCGTTACTTCTCGTCGCCGCAGCGACGGCAGCGGTACCGGCGAAGCACAGGCGGGTCATCGCGCGCTGCTGCTACTGCTATCGCGCCCGCGAGCAGAGCTTAACGCCGTAATCCGGCATCACCCCCCTCACCCCCCTCCGGCTGCCTGCAGAGGCGCTTAATCTCGTAGGAACGCGTGAGAAAAGCTTGCTTGCGCGCGAACGGCGAGCTTAATCGGTGGTGCGCGTGTGCCGGAGAAAAATAATTGGGAGACCTCGGTGATGGTGATTTTTGCTCGGATGAGGTGGATGTTTGTGTTTTCAGTCTAGGACATTGTTCTGCTCGTGTTTGTGATAATGAGCAAATGTTTTTCCTACTTTAACATTTATAAATAAATAAACATCAAAAGAATAGAGTATTCCAGTGAAACTGACACATTAAAATTGTAAAAATTAAGTGTTTATCAGAGAGTAAGTGGTATCAGTATGCATCAAACTTTTGTTTCAAATTTTTGCTTGGTGCTAAATATGTTTTGTGATTGATGAAATTCTCTTTACAGTGATATCAAATGCAATTCCTAAAAGTGACTTATGAATGGACTATGTGTATTACATTGAATGCGTAAAAAAGATAATTTCATTCTAATCTAGTTTTAATTATTAGAGAAGAAAAAGAATCCGCGCGATTTCGATTACAATATAAATCTTTTTAAGATCTTATGTTACATTTATTGTGGTATTAATTTTTCATGCTCGTTCGTTTCGCAACTAGTCATAACGATACCAGGTATAATATCTATTTAACATTTGGTAAGTTTATATTTGAATTCTTTTAACTCTAGGATTCTCGCATACCAGTTCAAATTGTATGTTGTCAGAAGAACGGAATGAATTCTGGCGGGAGTAAGTAATAATTAACGCTCTGCTTATTCTGCAGAATTTGAGGAAACTTCAAAATTGCACGAAAATTAACGCACAAATATATAGGTACACGAATTCAATTGTTAATTGATTGGAAGGAAATACTCTTTTCATTTTGTAATTTTGAAAATTAAATTTAAGCATAAATTTTAGATTTAAGTATGCACTGTTTACCATTTAGTAGAATTTAAAAATGAAATACAGACCCTTGCAAAACTACGTCATCGTTATATTATCTTTTTTCATAAAGACTTTATAGAAACTTAAAAATGTTTTTATTCCCTTCTGTAATCATATTAGTAATATGTTGTTCAAAATTCATATCAATCAAATCGTTAGCTTTTTTAGATTGAGGTTTAAAATATGCATCAATTGTTGAATATCAAGCAAGATAATTTTTAATTCAAATATAACAAATATAATGAATGAAATGACTTCGATTTTAAATCGCGCATTTCGGACGTGATTGGGGAGGGTAATAAATCACCCTTTTTTTGAAAATCTTTTTAGAGTCATAAAAAATCAATAAAATGCCAATGCCTGTGTGGCGGAGATCAATGCCACTTTTTCGCATATTCTGTAAAAAGTATTTTTTCATAAAAATATTTTTTTAATCTTTGAATACAAACAAAATAAAGCATTCCCTGTCTTTTAATAAAATGATATTCAGTATATAAATAAGTATTAAATCATAATTGAACAATTTATTAATAAATTTATTTATGCACGGTTGAAAATCGAATATTTTGTGGTGCATAATAAGATAACATATGTGTTATTTTATTATAATTTTGTATACTTTACATTAGTAACAGACAAATATTGTATGTCTTTTTGCCAACTAAATTATTTAGTGCCTTAAAAATGTGCGGTATTATAATACCGTTTTTGACACATAAAATATTTATTTTAAAACTTCGTCTATAATTAAAAACTGTACGAAAAGAGTGACCCGGAAATAAAATTATAAAGCAAAAAATAGTAAACTACTACAAAGTATCTCCATTACCAATAATAACCAGTAGCATTCTATTTACTTTAATTGAATCGAATGCACTTCCCAAAAGAATCGCCCCACCTCTGTCATCTTTCGTGAATTACTTTCCTCGATACGGATAATCCACCCGGACACTCGTACAACATTGAAACTTCTCTTCGTTGAACAGCTAAGTGTGCAGCCTCCAACGTCGCGAGAATGGAGGAGGGGATGGCGGATTGCAACGCTGTTTGACAAGCGCGAAAACCGACAAAAAACAGGGGTATACCGGGCCATAGCCAGCTTGGCTGAAAAGAGGTATGTGTATATATATAGGCGTTCTGAGTGCCGCCACGACCGAGTGCTTCACTCTCGGGCTAACGCAAAGTGGCGGCTAACAAGAGTCTTTACTTATCTTCGTCGCGGCGGCGGAGATAAAGCCGCGCTCCGCGTTCTTCAGTGCGCGGGTTCATCTTGAACTTTTCCTATCGCGCGCACTTTACGCTACCACACTGCTACCCCCCGTAGCTCTGCAGAGACTGTCGCGTAGTTCATTCCTCTCTCTCTCTCACGGCTTTATTCTTGCTCTCGTTCTCCACGTCGCGCCCCTTTCGCTCGTGCCGGAGAGCAGGGTGACGAAGTCGAGTGGTACCCCACTGCGTGCTGAATTGTTGCGTTGAGAACGAGTCACTGATTGTACGTGTGCATTGTGTAAAACAGTAATATTATAGTAAGCGATTTATGATGTTATTGGCTGATTTATGCGATGCGAAATTTGTATTGATTAATGTTGAAAGAGATATGTAAATGGTACTGCACTCACAATTGTAGTTTAATATTTTCGCGAGAATAAGAGTTACAGTTTTGATGGCTGGTTCAGAATGTTTGTTTTAACTTTTAGGCTTTTTTAGTTTATGAGTTGTTGATTGTTGTTACGAAATATCGAAAAAGTGTCGGGAGCATTCAGAAACTTACTTCGTTTGTCGAGAAATGTCGTTTCTGCATGTTCAATAAAATTTCCTTGAAAACAGTTTGTTCTTTTGTTTCATGTTTCAATATAAAAGAACATTTGTGTGAAATTTATAAACGTGTTGCCTTTAACTTTTACTTGAGTAATGATTGCTATAGATTCTTTCTTATGGTTACTATATATACTATATATACTTTGTAGAAGAATTCATTAAACATTTTTAAGTGGTTCACATAACAACAATATTTTTAAAATTCCAAAAGTATTGAATGAATCAGTATATTTGGAAATAAAGTATTTAGAAGAATGTGTAAAATTTCTTTGTTTAAAACATTAAACTCGAAAAATTTGTATATATAAAATGTAATTGGAAGTAGAGATCAACTCGTATAAAAAATTTGGAACTGAGTAGTTCAAATTATTTCATTAAATTGCCCCAAAAAGCTTTACAAGTTAAAACAAAATTATTATAGTGCCCATATTTCAGGCATTTCCAGGCACAATGAAACTCTCCATCTTCCGGTTCTTCACAATTTTGAAATTTGCAAAATCAACAAAACTACCTTTTACCTCCGGCCGAAAAAAATGAAAAAATTCTCGAGTACAAACACTAAACGTATATATAGAAAAAGTATAGGGGACTGAAACAAAAGCGCACGCGTGCAGGCTCGCACGACGGAGTACGCTAGCATCTGCCGACCATGCCTGACTATGTAGTAGGTATGGTCGTGCCACGATGCGCGGGCTAAAAATATTGTTACTGCCGTGGCGAGGCGGTTCTACGGCGCGTAAACGGGCGCGGATTCATTTTCATGAGGCGCTTAATGGCCGGCGTGCGCCCAGGTGCGATACTGCGATAGCGAGCGAGCGCGAGTCTCTCTCTTCTCCCACTCTTTTCTGGTTCGCCAGTCGCGGAAAGTTCGCCAGACGCGACGACGACGACGACGCGGACGCGCGCGTTTCCGCGCGAGCGAAACTTCCCTGCAGATATCGCTTTTCTCGTTCCTCTCTACGCCTGGAAAAGAGACTCGAGCACTTACATTTACTTTGCTCGGCACTGTCGTTTTTTCAGATTGTTCCCCGCCGAGTTCTGTTTGCACAGTTTTTTCCGTTTACCTTCTTCTCTTCAGCCGGGTATCTTCGAGGAGGGAGGGGGAGGATTGAAGTACGAGGGGGTACGAATTAGCGTTGCTCTTTTTTACGCGAGGAAAAAGTTCTTCCGAAGTGAAATATCAGTTTGATGTTTGTGTTGAGAATTACTGAAATTGTTCGCTGTTCATTTATTCACATATGTTTATCTTGCCGGCGATGATTTTAATAAATTTTCATTTTCCCTGACTTGCCATTATGTATAAATTTTCATGAATGGTATTTGGAATATTTTTAAATAAAACACTGAGCATCGGTTGTTACAGAAATGTGAAGAGCAACAAGAATAATTCAGAACGAATTTAAACAATCATTTTCACTGTTTTAAAAATCCATTGAATTTTACTTGTCAGCCATTTGATGGTCTGAAGCATTCGTTGCGTGAGAAAACAAAGTCCTGTCATTGCGACACTCGACATTTATCGGATATCTAACTATTGTGGATTAAATTAATCAAAGGCTTGTCATGAGCTTGTTTCGAGTAAGACTTCAATAAATGAATAAAGAAGAAATTTTCTAGATAAATTCATAAGTACACGACTGCGGTGTTAAAGTTAAAATTAATAATATAGACAATTTCTTACCTTTATTACTAATTTACGAAAACTCCGTTTTTCTGTTTTTTTTTATTTTGTTTTAAAGTAATGCTACATTTTTCAGTTATATTCTCATCTGATGCAACGTATTTCAAAACTCATGTCACATTCCTCAAACGAATCCCAGTTGCTTTAGCAGGTGGAATTCTCCCTCGCATTTAGTACCAGCCCTATTCATACCTCCCTCTTACAGCCCCGCATGAGCTACAGACTCACGCTGGCGCACAAGCGCCTAATTTCCTTTGTCTCGGCATTCGTCGCGACGTCTACGGTGGTGTTATACGTATGTGCGCGATCACCCTCCGACAAGTTTTATTCACCCTCGTCACTTTTTCCTGACGCGCCACACGCGCGCGCTTGTCGGTTCATTAGCAGGGGAGTTATTACGCGGCTATACGCCAGCTAAAGGTTATAGGAAAGAGGGAGACGGCGTGGCAATGTCGTAAAACTTTTCCCGTTTAATGGTGCGCGAGAATGCGTCATTTTCTTTCAGCGCGCTTCTGCGTGATACCGCACGCTGGGAAATCTTTCGTACGAATCTTTGATAGCGCGATTCGCTTGGACTTTGCAGAAGGTTTATGCTCTATTGTGAAAGCGAATCGACGCTGAGGTTTTTGCACGCGCGGGGGATGCGAGCACAAAAGTTAAAGCACGCTGCCACGAGAGTGAATCAGTCGCCATGAGTCGTTGTCCTCTGAAGCTGTGTGCGAAGGCAAATATTGCTGATGATACGATGTGGCTTTTTATAACGATTTCGCGGACGCTGTAGTTTGCGATGATGATGAATTCCGTAATGAATATTTACGTCTTTTAAATTGCTTTTTAATGGAATCGGAGAATAGTTTAGTATTTAGAAGTGTTGATATTGGTTTAACTTGTATGATGTAGAAATATTAGGAGATAGAAGCATGTTTAGTGATTAAAGTTCTTATAAATCTATACTGAAATCATTTTTTAATAAAGATTTATATGGTTTGAGTGTTCTTCCTCTAATAAACTTCATAATATAGAAATTGATCAAGATTATAGCCATGGATACTGAGGTATTATATACTTTCTGTGCAATGTACTTATGAAACTTATATGTATGCTATCGCAAGTTTTTTCACCCTGTGTGATCATAAACCGTTTACTTGCACACATTTATATGGACCCATACTTACACGACCGAAGAGAAACACTGCAACACGCGTGTATTACATGCAAAGGCTCCACGTGATTTCGCGTTGAAACTTAGCGATCGCGCGTGCTACGGCATATTATGCATGCACGTTTGAGCATGTACACACGAAGGTACAAAAGAGAAAAAAATAGAAGGAAGAGCTACACTCTTTCAAGTAAACATACACGCGCGCTGGTGAAGGTACTGGGTCGTTATTGTTTTTCTTTTGCACAATCGCAACACTGCTACCTGTGCTAAATCGATTTCGATATTCTGTTCTTCTTTGCGCTTGCGATATATCGATTCCCTTTACTAGGCCCAAGGATTTTATTTGAGCTTTCGTAGAGGATCTATCGGAATAAGGTCTGTATATGTTCGATTGCACGTAATTTCTCTAGGTAAAGAGCTTTTCGTAGAAGTGGTTAGTTTCATATATATATATTGACTAAAAGTAATGATAATTGTAAAAAACCAGGGTCGATAGATAAAAAATGAAATAATAATTATGTTTCGGAAACGAATTTAATGAACGCAGACAAATTTGTTTATAGAAATCTTTATTTGGACATCTAGCAATCAAAAACTTTTCTCATCAAACAGTTTTTTTCAACCACCAATGTTTTTCATGAAAAACTATATATAGGTTTTCCGTTCAGGCGAAAAATACCGTCAAAAATATTTCTGCTTTAAAAATATTTTTCCAAATATTAGAAAAATAAGTTTCTAGTTACAAACAAACCGTATATCAGTATATTTCAAACAATGATTATTTTTCCCTACTGAAACGTATTTCACGCATTTCATTTAATACGAAAAATAAATTTTTTGATATTGAGAAGCCCTCCGGCATATCAACGAAAGCAATATGATACACAGACATGTGAAAAAGAAGAGCACATGCAACAAGCATTCGAAAAAACAACATACCTTTTGCGAAATTACCTTTTGCTGTCGAAAAAAAATAGTCTGCCTCACGAAAAATCACTGCGTCAAAAGCGTGTACACGAGAGATTCCAGATACGTCCAAAACGATCGTATTCCACCGCAGGTCTTGGTAAAAAAAATCAAAACGAGGCATCCAAAAGAATTGTACATACGAACTAGCGATCGCTTCTGTTTGTGTATACACAAACGGAATACCTATGTGTGTGTGTATATATACACCTGCGGGGTTCGTCTCTTAGAAGCTGGCGCGCTTCAACGCCGTATAATGCCGCGATACGTATGCGCAAGCGGAGCTTCGCAACGTCTGCCGTATATATTATATATACGAGGGTGGATCACTATAGTATCAGCTATATCTGTAGGGTTAGTTTTCCGTACTGTGCCTCGCGTTTTCACGGACTTTAATTTTTCGCTTTTATCGTCTGTTGTTGACGTTGTTCCAAGTTTTTCGTTATTTACTTTATAGATCTTTTCAGTTTTAGGATACTCAAAAGAACTTGGACATTTCTAAATTCTCTTTTAATCATAAGTTTTTGTTTGTTATCAAAATTCATGTTGAAATTTATGCTGTAATAGTTTGTGTTGTTATTGAATTTAATGTATATACCATAATATCTTTTGATTTTATTATTATCGAAAGTAACAAAGTTCGGAATATTATGTTGCCATGTGAATGTATAAAACTATTTGAGATATACCGCTGTAAATCGAATAACTTGCACTTAAATTATTAATTTAATACCATGAATGCAAATTTCTGTTTCTGAAATTACCTCTATATATTCATTAGTAAATAACGCAATTTGTTGCTAGAATGCACGTTAATTAAAGTTTGCTAATGGACTAGCCTATACTTATGGAACTCTGTAGTAAAATAGTTATTGTAAGAATTATAAAAGTTTATAATTGATAAGCAATATAAATATAATTTTATAAAAAATATGATGTGTTTTATGAAAGAAATTTAAATCAAATTATTTTAACTCAGGCATTTACAAAATACAATACTTTCTTATTTAAGTTAAATTCTGTATGTAACATTACAGTTAATTTACATACCGCTAATAAAAGATTAAATAAGAATAATTATCAAAAGAGATAACTGTAATGCATCGACAAAATCCTCCTACTAATATTTTGCAGTTGCGCCCATTATACTTACGAAATTTTCATCGCTTGCATCGAATTATTAAATACGACTCTGCCGATAAATTTTCAGAAATTCCCTTTCGTTCGCCAGCCGCAGTCCTTATTCATTCCATCTCTTGTAAATATATCGAAGACTCGACGCGAAAGCCTGAAAAGCCGAATCGCACACCGTATGCATTTATATATATATAGGGAATGGTAGCTGCTGCAGTTTGTGCATCTGTGGAACAGCCGCTCATCGAGGCCCGCTTTATCCCTTCGCCGATCGACTGCACTTTACTGCGTTGGCCGTCCGTCTTTACGAGAGGGAGGCGAAAAGGGAGTTTCCGCGCGCTGAGTATATAGCTCTGGCGCGCACGCGCGCGTGTGCGTCCCATTGCGCGATCCGCGAGTGCACGAGAGAGGGTAAAAGGTCGACGTTACGCGCGCGCGTGGCTGAAGAAAATTACGGCGGGTGGTTACGCGCTGCGTTCGAAAGAGAGGCATAAAGTAGGTAAACAAAGGGGTGGAGGATAGCTTGCGTTTTTCGTCTCTGTTGCGGAGAAGAGAGAAAATTGGGAGCTTTGCGGTCGGCTCACTTAACGTTACGGTGGTGGGATGAGATGGGCTGAGTAGACACAATTTTTAAAAGTTTGTTAAAAATAAGTTCAGACCTGTTATTTCAGTGGGAGTAGTTTCTTTTTTGTTATAACAGAACTCGATAAAGTCAAATAAATTAATTTGCATGCATTTATCAATACGTTTAAGATCTTTTCGAAGGTATATAAAATTCTCGCTGTAAATTTGTTAATAAATAAAATTTATTTCACAGACTATCATATTTGTTTCAATTATATGCAATGAGATACATAGGTATATGAATTCGTTTTGTATATTTATTATACAAAATTGCAAAATTTAATTCCCTTTGATATAAAATCCTCTAACAACGCGAATGATCGTTATAGTCACAGTAATGAAATACGGTAAATCATTCTGCCGATAGAGACGTATAAAACTTTCGAAATGAGTAATATATAAAATGCGACGGCGCGTAGAGCTAAAAAGTTTTTTCGGTCAAACTCGACGCTCACAAAGACTGATTCTTTACGACTTCCGTGAAAATTTACTGTAATCCCATGAGTGAGAAGAAAGTTATGTAAAATAGTCCATTCAGATTTATGCGCGCTGAAAAATGAAATTTATATCCAGAGTCGCGCGTCTTCGTGCCCGGATGGTCCGCTCGCACATTTTTTCCCTCTCGCGTCGCGAAAATAACATTGAGACAACCCAGGAATTTTTTCATCCCTCCCACCTTATGCTTGCGAGAGAAAAATCAATAGAGGGATCCTCATATTTTCTGATACTTTTCAAAATTATATATGATTTTTGTAAGGTTCTAAAACATCTTTAATATGGAGATAATATTTTGAAATAATTTAATAATTTGATAAGTAATGATGTGCACATTTATTTAAATTCGTAATTTTATAGTATATTCTACATACACTAGACTGAGTTCATATCATATGTAAAGAGAGTCTTCAAAAATGAAAAATTAAAGTATAAAATATAAATGATCAGTGCATTATCATATAAATAAAAAATCTCTACCATGCCACCCTTATACCTCTCATATGAATTTAAAACATTCTCGTCAGTAAACTTTAATGTTGCCTTGCTTTCACATGCATTTATTACATTAAATTTTTACTGTGGATATGTGCTTATAACTGTAATTAAATAAAAAGAACTAATTTGACGAAGCATTTTATTTATTTTTAAAACTTAATTAATGTGTAACTCGAATATTCTTGAAACAATGTATAGATATTCTAAACTTGATTACATTTTACAAAGGTTTTCACTAAAACTGATTTAATCACAGAACTCTTCCATATTAATTTTTCGTTAATTATTAATCCTAAATGAGCTACCGCCATTGTAGTTAAATCTCAATAGCTTGACAATTAAAATGCTTTAATTTTCTAGCAGTTTACATAACGTGCCCCGTTCCTAGAATAGAATATCACGTGCATTCCGATACAGTAGGACACTACAACAGCGTATTGACAAAGTTACACAACGGTGTGTCAGTGGGCACCTGGACGCGAGCAGCTTCTCATTAAGTAAATGTAAAAGTACATGCGCACCGCGATATATAAACTGACAGCGACAAAGATGTAGTCGCTCTCTCGCACGCGAGAACCGCGCGTGCAACGAACTTGCTGCGCAATTTTAGTTTCCCGATAACGCGCAAAACACGTTAACGCTCTTATACTCTATACCCTGCACGCAGACGAGAGAAGGACCCGTTCGCTTTCCCACAGTTGATTAAATTGGAAAACTGTTGAAAGTACTGGAACCGCTGTTGCTGTTGCTCTCGTCACGCGACAACGTTAGCTAACTGACGGAGACACGGCTAACGACGCGCAGGCCTTTCAAGAGCGTGTAACAAAATTATTCGCAAAAGTCTGTGTAATAGAAACGATGAGGATGATCTTTTATCTTATGCGGTTTCTTTGCTGTGGGGTGAGGAGCTGAGTAATTTTCCAGAAAGGAAGCAATGTTGCGGCATTCACAATTATTTGCAGGTTATTTTGATGAGCCTGTAGTAATTGCTGCGCGTGTTTTAGTTGAGTTTGTAATTTACGAGAGGATCAAAGTATTGGATTTTTTACCATGTTTATAATTTTATTGTATACTGCAGAAGATAGAGTTAATATTTTAAAGAAGTATATTCATTTAATTTTTTTAACTAACAATATCGTTTAATCTACATCACTGTTTTGGTCTAAATCATTGAAACTGTAATTTTTTTACCTGCTTCTCAAGTCCCATCTCACAGTTTAAAAAATGATCCAAATATGTTGTTAAATCTTTTTTTCATTGTCCGTCCCTTCTAATATTTATTTTTGTAATTTTTCAATTGATTTATCAAAATTCAATTTCCATGCCACCTTAAAGCTACCTTAAATGTCGGTGTTCAGTCATACAAAGAACCAAAAAGCATTCCAATGATCTTTGCATTCTACGAGATAAAAAACATTTCAACAAAAAGCTCTTTTTAGAATCGAAGAATCCTACTATAACTAACAACTAATGCGAGAACGCAAAAGGGGACTTCACAACGATCCGGCTATATTGACGATTGCAATTCCCGTAATATCAAACGATTTACGCTGTTATTTACCATATATTTGCCGAATATAGCCGCGCAGTGACTCCCGATGGCATTAAAACACGAGTGGAAAAATACGCGGGGGTGAAAGGGGGATGGCTCAAAGAATCCATGAAGCGCGCCATAATGAGGACGCCTTTGTCAAGTTCGCGAGCACTGGCGCATCGTTTAGCGCCCTATAGAAAGTGCGTCGCCGCCTGCGCCATGAACTATATGAAAGGGCGCGCCGACAACTTTCCGGGACTTTGGACCGACTTTGCCACGCGACGAGACGACGCTTCAGAGGGAATCTTTAAGCGTGCCGCGGGCAGAGGAGCGAGAGAAAGAGAGAGAGAGAGAGAGAGAGAAACCGCAAGGCCAGTGCGCCGACAAACTCAAGATTCGCGTGGCGGTAAGTTTGTGAGAGAGGAAGCGAGGGAAGGAGGGAGACAGAAAAAAGCGATGCTGGGTAAGGTCTTTCATCGCTCAGGTGGAGATAGATAAGGGAGATTTGAGGTGTAATGTCGTTGTAAACACGTTTTCTTGGTTGCTCGGACAAATTGGGTTGAGAGGGAGGAGGCAGCGATTTTATCAGGAGATCGCGCTTTTGAAAGAGGTTTGAAGGTTCAAAAGTTTAAATTACCGTAAAGAATTTTAATAAATGGGGTGTTTCTTTTTGAAACAACGTATAGAAGTAATGTTTGACTGACATGGGTTTTAGGGGAAAAGGCAGATACCACGTCTGAAATTCTGTGTTTTAATAACTATTGAAAATGTAATATTTAATCAAAATGAGCCATTTATACAAGATACAGTGTGTACGTATAGTAATATCCCACCTTTATTGCTTTATCCACGTCATTGTTATATTGAATTTTACTATAAAAATATTTGTATATAATATTTAATATTTAAATTCATTTCTTTTTAAATTGAAATATTATATATCATATACAGACTTGTAGAAATATATTAATTTCACAAAACTTATTTTAAAATTGGCAATTCTCTAGTTTTAAATTTATTGTACGTTTAAATAGAATAAAAAAGTGTACATCATCTTAATTTTCTGTGTTGCGCGACATATTATAGCTGAGCATGTTATTGTACTCGACTAATTAACTCGTCCCATTTTTTCAGTTGAACATCGTCGTCGTGAAGCTGAGCGAATTTTTCACAATAAAGACTCCCCTTCGTCTCTTCCTCTCTGTCTGTATCTTTTTTATTCTCTTATTATCTTCTATATCTACGTATACAAACTGTTGATAATTAAAAATGCATGCATACGTATATGTATATATATGACAGTTGGAAAACAAAATTCGCCTGGAGAGCATGCGAGAATGTGCCGGATATGCCGATCCGTGAGCCGAGTTCTCGGGTATGCTACTTCTCTTTCTATCTTCATCTCTTGTTCCCAGTCCTTTCGTCTCCTCGTGCGCAATTCTAATAGAATTGTTAATTCAATCGCTCTCCACGCTCTCTCTCTCTCTTCTCTTTCTACGCTCGTTCCTCCGAGTGACGGTCAATATTTGCCATCCCCCAGGAGAGAGTCTCACGTTCTCTTTCTCTTTCTCCTCGTCGTTCCTCCATTCTTTCGCATTCGCGCCAACTTTTCTCTTTTTCTCGGCGGAGTTAAGCCATTTTCGTCCTCCCTCCTTTTCTCTCTACCATCTTGAGCCGCCTTTTATTCTTCGCGGGGATGAGCAGCAGCAACAGCAGCGCGGCACCCTTCAATGAAAATATCCTCAAATGACTCGAACAAATAAAGCCTCCGTTTCTCTCTCTCTCTCTTTCTCTCTCTCTGTACTGAGTACACGCTTGTTTTCAACTTTTCAACTGCTACACACCGCACCGCGTCGCCTCTCTGCTCAATCCTTTGTATCTGTTTTTTTTGCTCTTTTTCGAGCTCTCCCTACGAGCTTTCTCGATAATTATCTCGACAATAGAGCGCGTCTCGTGCATGTGTGTTTGTGCGCGCACTTTGTCTATGTGCGAGTCTATATGCCCGCCGAACGAGCTTTCATTCGAATTGGGTACCTATGTGATCATGAGATTAGTATAGCTATCAGTAGATACAATCTATCTATAATACATTTCTGGTCTCTTCTAACTAGTGATATAAATCAATAAAAGTTTTCATAGTCAAGTATGCGTCATAGATGTAATTATTACCTAAAAATTTGAGAAAATCTTACTTTTCGACAAAACTAGAAGCTTTATAATTGTTATTCTTAATATCAGTTAATTTAGGTGACGTATTATTTTAGAAAAAGATTATTCATCTTTTTAATTTATTGCACTCGTCAGTTGCTTAAGCGAGCACACGCATCCATAATCTTATCATAATTCATCTGTCGCAACATCCGACAAAGAGTAAATTATTTCGTATCTGATTACCTGTCATGGCTTATCTAGTTCGTCGGGATATATTTTAACGTTATTGTAAATCTGCATTTTTTAATAATTCAATACTACCCCTATTAGTACTAATATAACAAAAATAAAAATTATATATATATATAGCATCCGCAGTAAATCATTCGATGAAAGCACGATTTCTTAATATAGTACCATCATGTAGACGAACCTACAGACGCGTTTTAAAAATCGTTCCCACAGCTGTTCTCTATACATACAGACACACAATCTTCAAATCGCATATAACGGACGTCGCATGAGATTCAAGGTCAGCCGCACAACCGCGCGCACAGGCGTTCGCCAATTATCAAGTGTGTGTATGTGTTAGGCCCTCTTGGCGCGTCCGCGCGCTCTCTCGTACTGCAATAATTGATGGGATTTAGGGGGCGAGAGCAACAGAAGGCGAGAGAGAACTCGATCGACCTTGATACCCGCGGACGCTGAAACGCTCGAGAGCAGTTTTAATTGGTGACTCGAGTCCCCTTCGGCTAAGTAAGCCCTGAGATCTTAAAACCCACCGCGTACGTAGTAGTAGTAGTAGGTATATAAGCCGATTTCGGAGTAACGTCCAAGGCCGCGTTTCGCGTCGAAGATTCTCGAGTTACGCGAACGAGCTGCGTATGTGTGTGTGTATACGTGCGTGTAATACTGATCTCGTTTTGAATTCGCGTAATCCTGCGGCCGCGGAATAAGCCACGGGATCGTAGCACCGTGGACTTGCATTCTGCTCGGGATTCGCATGCGCATTTCTGTCTAGATAATATTATTTAGATAATATGCTCGGTGCAGAGGTCGAGTATTGTTTGCGGTGGTAGCTTATTACATGCGGAAGTAATGGATGGGTGAATGTGCATTGGTCCATGCGTTGGTTAACGATATGTGAAGCGTTACATAGATTATTGGTGTATATAGGCTTTGCTAACAAATATTATTATTATTATTATTATTTAGTAATATTAGTTATGAATGTTGTCGATTTACGATGTAAAATAGGTATGCAAAGATTGTATGCTTTTACTATCTAAAGTCAGAGAGTTTATCTACAGATGCTTTCATTGCTAAGATGATGTTTAAAGAGCTCTTTGAATAAACTGAATAAGGATTCGCTATAATGCATACGAAAGTAATGATTGAAGTTATAGTTTGCCATATAAATGTGAATCACATGGGAAATGTACCTTTAAAATTATTTTTTTAACTATTATTCTCATGACCTAATTACATGTTTTCGGGGTAATATGAATTCTCGCAAAGGGCAATTTCTAAAGTAATATCCGAGAAGTAGAGTAGACTCATAGAAGTCATGCTGGAAATAGCCAATTATATTTGAAGTTGCTAACTGTCATATACAATAATTTTCCTTATTTTATGCTTAATACCAGGATTATTTCTAGATATGTTTGTGTTTATACAAAAAGACAATTTTTTTTAGGAATTATTCATATGTAGCGAAATGGAAATGTTCATCTAAAAAAGCATACGTGAATTTTAATTAAAGACAATGCACAACGATCATTATACCACCTATAAACATTTATTAGTTTCGGTATGTTTTCACAGTTTTATCATGTTACCTTGCTCTGGTAGGAATGTTAACTAACCGTCGATGGAACTGCTAGTTAATTTTTAAATTAAAAATGTCACATCATAATAACGTTGCTATTGCCGACGAAGAATAGCTATTAATTTATACACGAGAAAATA
This sequence comes from Torymus tubicola, assembly GCA_035583055.1. Taxonomy (NCBI): domain Eukaryota; kingdom Metazoa; phylum Arthropoda; class Insecta; order Hymenoptera; family Torymidae; genus Torymus; species Torymus tubicola. The sequence goes on from JAWWEQ010049606.1 coordinate 62,201, forward strand.
GTGTATTATAAATGCTTTGAAATATAATTATAGTTGCAAATAATTTTAATTAAATTTCAATGTTAATTTTAAGTAGATACGCCAGTATTTAACTTGTAAATTAATTAATTATTAAATTGAAAAATAAACAGTGAGGAACTCAAAATTTACTTCAACTTAAACCACACATGAGAATCTTATACGAGCCTATCATACATGCGCATTTCGCCACCCCACGCACTACGATTTTCCATATACGGTTATCCCCGCTTAATGCGCTGTCTCGTATACACTTCAGCCGCCCCTATATCCTCCTTTCCACTTCCTAACCATGTTTACGCGTTCTATCATAAAAGCCGCTCTTGCAAAGATACATACAGCGAAAATACTCAGCTTACGCGCATGCACGATACTGCGAGTCATCTTCCACGCTGTCAAATTCCCAAATAGCGCGCTGCGTTAACTTCCGACGCGAGCACAACAGTCGCGCGCAAATCAATGCACTCCCTGCAGCAGCACAGGCTATACACAGCACAGGGCCGAGCGAACTTTCCTCGGAAACCCATTGTCAGCGCCAAGTGGAGGAACGAGAGAGAGAGAGAGAGAGGGAACGACCACGTTCATCATAACCCACGCAACAGCGCGCGAGTACGCGCTAACTTCGCGGATACACGAGATGTATATATAGTACAGGGCTTTGTGCAGAACGCGCGCGAGGGCAAGAATGGAGCGGGGTAAATCAACAGGCAAACAAAAAGTCGACGGCGGCGGCGGTGCTGGTGATGCAGCCATACATATAGCCGAAAGTTGCACACGATGTGCGGTGATTCCGAGACGCGGTGGTTCTCGTCAATCACGCACGTGTAATTAGCTCGTTACGACCGACACTTTTAATTGAATTCCGACTCGCCTCGGTGAGCTCGACGTCGAACACTCCTCTCCCTCTCTTTGCTTTGCCCTAAACAGACCAAGCTGTTGAAAACTTTTCCCTCGGTGTTGACGGAAAGTTTTTCGGTGGATTCTCCTCTAAAAGGTGAGTATAAGCCTCGTGTCGTGCAATCATCGGCTAAAGCGAGCTTTGTGCACCTGTATAACGTGTGTAAGTTCGACGAATGGTTGAACGTACGGAAAATGCTATATGCACTCGACAAGTGTTCGATCGAGTCACATTCAGTCGTCGGATGTCGGTTGTTAATGTATATATTCGGCACTGGAGAATATTTTTAATTAGTTGCAAAAATATACCATGGCACGGGAGTGGTGCAGGTGTGTAGCTTGTTATCGGTGAAATTTAATGAAACGGCGGTTCTCCCTGGTAGGGTAAATATGGATTTTCTCGAAACTTAATGAACTGTCGAGCACTCGTAAAGTTCAGTCTCGGGGAGGCGGAAAAGGCGCGTTTTATCACGTTGAAACGAGCCAGATGAAACTTAATAAGTGGTAAAAACTTAGCTATCAATTATGTCTGAAAAAATTCAGTAGATCTACTCTACTACTCTCGCGATGAAAATTCGTCCGAGCATCTCCGAGATAATTAGGTCAGGCGCGAACATGTCCACAGTGGTTTCTTTTACTGATTCTCCCATGCATTAAACAAAATTTGGATATCTATATAATTAATAATATGCTAATAAATTATTTGAAAATGTGTACATTCCTATTACAATATTGACGTTCTCAAATGTCTTTATTTTATTTTCGTAATATTGTTGTTTGTAAAATTCAATATCGGATAAATAAACCTTTTGTTCTGTTATTCTTTATATTGAATTCTCTGAAGCATCGAAGCAGTAGGTCGACTACAAAAATTTAGTAAATTTCTCAATAATCCTCACCTCAGCTAATGGATCCAATAATCTGCCAGCCAACTTTACAGAAACCACTAACTTGTCACTTCAGCAACTTTTCTTCACTAAAGTTCACCTAATCTATCTCAAAGTACACACGATCCTCTACTGTCCCGAAAAAAATCACTTATTCCGGCAAATGAAAAGTAAGCAAACGCCGGTTGCAGTCCATCAGTGTTGTCATACGGTAAAGATCGAATCACGGTATCAGATCGATCGAAATCAAAGCTGTGTACTTTGACCCTTTTGTTCACGCTTCAGCACTGATAATTCAAACTAAAACGTTATATAGCATTATCTTGGAGGTAGCGCGCATGCACGAAGCCGCCTGCATTCGGAAATTTCAATTCACCATACGCGCTAAGCGGGCTAGCGGGCGCGGTACCATCAAGCACTAATCCACGCGCAACCGCGCGCTTTGCAGAGTCCGGCTTAACGCGCGCGCGCGCTCCCGCACTATATATCACCAGCTCGCAAGCTCTGCGCATACGGCAGGCAACTTATCGGTCGGCAAATACCTTTGGAGCTCTGGGAATTGAAAAAACAATCTACTATACACCACTCCCCAGGATTCCAAAAATCCTTTCACCAGACTTCCCAGAAGCAACAACTTGCATGTGTATACGTGCACGCGCGAACGAAAGATAGAGAGACAGAGTGACAGAGAGAGATAGAGAAAGACGGGTGGTGGGTGAGAGAAACGTAGAGGGTCACGGGGAGACAGAGCGACAGAAGAGACGAGGAGAGTGCGTGCGTAGCGCGGGGTAGCGCGTTGCGCGTGGTCAGTTCGCTCGGCGTCGAGACGCGCACTGAGGGGGCGAGCGAGCGAGCGAGGAGCGCGAACGAGAGTAACAGCCCCACCCGGCGAACGCGCCGCGACGCCGGCGTCGCGCAGATTCATCCCCCGCACGCATATACACAGAGAAAAGCGGGAACACACACGCAGGCGCGGGCTCGCAGCATCCAGTGTTGCCCCGAGCGACGCGCCGCGTCGCTACCACCGCCGCTCGCGTGCGTGCGGCGCACTGCTGCAGTCGCTCACCTTTGCTGTGTGTGCAGCGCGCCGGTGTGCATACACCGAGCTGGATGCGCCGCTCTCACGCAACCTTTCGAGTTCTTTGGAGAATGCAAAACTGGAGGTAGAGAGAATGCCTTGCTGTGGTCTAGATGCTGGCGGATCGTTGCTCAATCGAGATTCTTCCTTGCGGTTGTAATGAGCTGTTTGAGCTTTTCATTTTAATCGATATTTATTTGAATTTATTATTTTTATATTGAAATATCAATGTATGAATATTTTAACGGCATTCTTTTTTTCTTTACAGCAAAATGTACTTATATTCCCTTTTATTTCAGTTTCGAGCTTTTAAAGTGCACTACTTTTTCAAGAGGAAAATAAGGGTTGAACGAAAACTTTTTCAAAATATTTTTTTCGTTTAATTTTCAAAAAAATTAGCTTCTTTGCCGGTTGAAAAGTGGTTCATGTTTTAGAAAAACTAATTTTATCATTTCTTTTTTGTTATGAAAAATATTTTTCTATTACTTATATCATGAAAATAAACTTTATGATATTGTACTAATTTTCAAATTGAAAGAGAATTGTAATGTAAATATTCATAAAAGACTAAAGAGGATTTATTGAAAGTGAAATATATGCAAAATGATATGCAGCTAATTAAATTTATTCATATTATGTCTTTGTAATATTATATTTTGATACTATTTGATTACTACGTGTTGTTGACGCTTTGAGATCTTCGTCGTCGAGTAATGTTAAGAACACACGGTGATTTATTAGCATGCTTATATTAACTTAGTAGACACCGGGACCATTAATTCAAATCACACGAATTTATTTCCGAGTACCAAAATTATAGGCTAATTGATATAAAATAATCGATCATAATATTTTGTTTTGAAAAAGTTTAGTGTCATGCTAGATTAGATGTTTTCCACAAGTTTAAAATAAGTTTTTATATACAGAACTGACAATAGTAGATTACTATGAGTTACACAACTTAATGACAACGCTGATCACAGAGAAAGTAAGACGGGAAAGTGACAATAAACAAGATGAGGCATTAGCAACAATCATAACGAAAACAAATGGTTTCGAAAGCGAACAGCCAGGATCATTTCTTTTCAGAATTAAAAAATGTTGATTTGGAAAACTCTCATTTTCTAGTTTCTTTTTTTCAGAATTTCATATTGAGTTTTTATTTATGGAATTATTTCTACGTTCAGTAAGTCCTAAAGAACAAGAAAAAATTTATCCCGTGAGCGTGCTCTCAAAAAATTTTTTAATTTTTTCGTCAATGTAAAAAGGAAATAAATTGTGGAATAACTCATATACACGAGAAAAAAATTATAAAAGAAAGGAATGTTACTTTATCTACATGTAACCGGTTGGCAGGACACATTTCTTTTAGAAAAACGTCTCCCGGAATTTAACAGTGACGGGGATTCGAACCCATAACCTCGAGCAGCCTTGTCTTGGGACACTAAGTGTGACGTTTACTGTGATGTAAACAATCCGACGCCTTAACCACTTGAACCACGGGTCGCTCTACTGGCAATGTTGAGCGATATATTGTACGTTTCGAATATGAAGTACAATTAATTTTCGGTAAAATATGTTGTAAAGAAAGGTATAGATTTATCTTACAAAAGTATCTTACAAAATCTCATCAGAATCTTAGTAAGTATCTTACAAAAAGGGAAAAAATGCTTGAGTAATAAGACTCAAGCAGCGAGCAATAAAAATGCTCAACTTTGATTAATATCAATAAATTTTAAAGTTTTTACTGCTAAAAAATAACAAAAAACAAAAAATTAAAAGAAATAAATCCCAAGCGGGTTCTCAACGAACTTAAAAATTGAAAAGGCTTTAGTTTTTAGTTTTTAGTTTTTAATAATCAAAACTTTTTATTAATTGTGTTTGGAAGAAAAATTGATCTAATGTGAAACATTTTTTAATCTTAAAAGCTTCATGTCTCTCTTTCAAACTTTTCATTCATTTATCGAATATTATTTAATGATCGATCAGGGGCTGAAACAGGTTCATTTTCAAATAAATAACATTCACCCAAAACATGTTTCCTGCTTTTCAAAGAAGCGTTTCGTTAATAAACAAATTGTGCATCCCCGCAAGGAAGCGGCTTCTAATTAGCATTACATCAAGAACAAAGCCGTCGATGTAGCCTGGCTGCGTAGCACTGCAGACAATGTTGCAATCGAAAGTGGCCCCAGCTTCGGGCGGTTAATTCAGCCACGCGCGCGTGTGGCCATGTCAGTGAGTGCCTACTCAATTTGAAGCATAGACATATATACATTAGCCGCTATGAGGTAGGGGAGAGAAAGGGCAGGAGAGCAGAGCATCACCGCGCCACCGGCTGCTGGCATGTTTTGATGCATCGCTTGTTCTTAATGTTGCATTTGCAGATTCGATGTGTATGCCGTAATGGCAAGCGTCGCGTTCGCGTGGGTGCGCACAAGCAAACATTACCGGTTCAATTCGCTGTACAAATTCACCTGCAAATTTCATCTTCCTTTGCCACTGAAGGCTAATTTGTAGTACTAGGGGGTTTACATTTATAAGAGGGCATGGAGAATATTGTTTTCAGATCGTACACACGAATTATAATTTGATTGATCCGATAGTGATAATAATTAAATTATTTGTATAGTATAATTACATTCTTTTGTTTCGTAAGTTGAAACGAACTTAAATTTTATTTAATTAAAAATACAGACACAAATGGTTTTTATGTGACAAAGAACAATCTTAAAAAAATAGCAATTTTTATAATTTACATTTCAAGTGAATACATCAATCAAAATTTAATTACAATACTATTTGTACTTTTTGAAATTTTAATTAAACTATTGGGTGGATCGGTTAAATAAAGGATTCGTTCAGGCGAATCAGGTCAAAATATATTTTTTTCATCGTACAGTGATCGCGAAAAATTAATTGAAAAAGTAAAACCGATTTGCTTTGATAACGCTGAACTGGACTGAAAGGAACTAGGTTGAATTAAGATAGAAAAGTTTATAGCGTATATTCAAGGTTTGGTATGAATGGAGAAATTTTTCTATTGTAAGTGCAACTCCTCCACTGATTCAAAGCTACCTTTACAGCCTTATGATAGCCAGAAAATATTATAATAAGTGTAAAATGAAAAATTAGATACTGATAGATAATAATTTTAACACTTACATTCGGAATGAACGTCATAATATCATTAATAAAGTAGCAGTACATACCTGTAACAAAAAGGGAAAAAAATTATAATTATATAACAATAATTTATCTTTAAAATAATAATAATGTCAAAAAATGTTATAATCTATATTTTACATAGTTTTGAGTCTTTTTAAATAATATCTTAATGCTAATTACTAACATCGGCATGCGGTCGATTTTATTGCAAAGTATATCATATTAACGTTTATAGTGATACTGCTGTTCATTGGCAAGAATAAAATGTAAGATAAGATCGGTGTAATACTTTCGCCCTTTAAGAGAGCTACTGCAGCCTTTTTTCATGGTTTACAATTGAAATAAATAGTGGAAGGAAAGGTATTATTTTACATCGTATTACAATTTTTCAAATATATTTCTTCTTCGAATTATAACTCTGATAATATCATAATAATAGTAAAGATCGTAATATCTTACGCAAAACTTTTTTACAAGGCAAGTGAGAAACAAAGACGACGAGAAAGACCTCGAGCAAAGTCCTAAAAGGGTAGGAAGTAGCTTAATAAAACGAAATACCTCGCACAGTCGAATAAAAGGTGGAAAAGCCCTTTGGTCCGTATCGGACAGATCGACGAACTCGACCTGTCTTGTACTAAAACGAACCAATCAGCCTTTCGCGACGGCGTCGACGGCGACTACGTGCCTTATCGAATGCGCCGAGAAGAATTCAAATCAAATTTTTCGCAGTCGTCCGGGAGTGAGACAGAAAGGAAGAGAGAGAGAGAGCAAGCTGTGTCCCGTCCACGATAAATGGATGAAACGCGACTGAAGCCGCAAAGGCGAGAGGATGAGACAGCAGTCGTCGTATACATATATACATACACCCGTACACACACACACACACACACACACACACACACACACACACACACACACACACACACACACATATATATATATATATATACACATGCGACGATTCGACAAAGAGCAACCCAACCCTTCTCGCTCCTCAGTTCTTTCTTTTCTTTATTTTCTCTTAGGATTTTCATCAGCGGCGACGGAATTGCGCGCGGAGGCGCACTCCCGAAGACAATTTTTACCTTAATGCCTCTTCAGTGTGTGCGCACGCGCATATACGCGTGACGTTGTACTATATACAGTAGCCGCACGGTCGAGATTTTTCGCCAGACTTTGCGAAAGGGATTGCCCAGACGAATTTTTCCTTTTTCGGATAGGGAAGAGAAGAGTGAGGGGGAAGGGAGAGGGGAAGCTTTATATCTCGAGACTCTCGAGTGGCCTTTCTCTACTCGCGCGTAGGGTGAAATACCTAATTTGAATGGAATGAAGTTTGAGCAAGAGGCTTGAGAGCGTGTAAAAAGGTGCTTACGGGAGTTTATGGCTCTTTAAGGTACGATCGATCGAATTTTATTTGATAAAATTTATGACTGATACGTATACGGATAAACTTTTAGATTTAAGCACGGAATAATTTAAATGTGATTGATCGCGAAGAAAAATATGTCTGATATAGGTATATTTTTTATTTGAAATTCAGTCAGAGAAAAGTGAGAAAATATTTAAACGAAGCGCGCTCTGATTTAACCGTACTATAGATTCTAGTAGCTAAGATTTTCACGGTTATAAGACTTTTTCTTTTGAAAAATGAAAAGCTTGCTGAAATATAGATGGGCTTTATAAAATTCAAATTTTCCAAGATTCGAAATTTGATTTAGTATAAAAGACTTCGTATTATTATTTTTAAATAAATTTATTCTTATTATATATTTTGTTTTATTGATTTTTTTTATTTAGAGAAACTTTAGTTTAATAGTTCATGTTTAAAACATAACCTAACTTGGCGTCTGGAAAAAGCTTAGTTTAGTAATTTTTTTTCTCAATCAAAAGAGTTATTAACATTGAATTTATTATTTTGTAATATAAGCATGACATGAACTCGAAATGCACAACACTTAATTAACTTCCAAGCAACAAAAACGGCCTTATCATGCTCTTATAAAAAAGAATACGATATATATATAACACTGGAAGAAAAGTTATTTCAGACTCGGGTGAGATGTTTACAGCTCTCGTCTCTGTCTCGGGCGTTTTTGGTGCCCTCGACTCCGACTTATACTGAACACCTCACTTTCGCTTTACACAGTCCATTTGCTTCCCTTGTTTTATAATACACTATTATTTTTATATACTAAATTTTACTATGGCCCTCCAGAAATTCTTAAATCATTCTTCCAACCACATTATTTACAAGAGGATGTAAATTATCGTTCGAACGTATACAATTATTAAATTTTTAACTTACATAGTTATTTGGATTTTATTTATCGCGAAAAATGTGGTGTAGATTTTTATTGAACCTATAGCGTACCGTACTTTTAATTTAGTTCTTAACGGATAAAATTAAATTATTGTTTATTTGGAAAATACAGGTTAGCAATTAGATCCTACCCTAGAACTACTTTAGAATTTTATTTTCAAGTATAGAAAATATGTTCTTTCTTCTAATTTTTAAATGATAAAGTAGAATTATAACTGTCGTTACTAATTTTTAATGTAATATAAAAATTTTAAAGTAATACGTGAATAATTTTCATGATTTTCAAAAAAAATAATTCCTTTGTAAATTTCAAGAAAAAAAGCTTCAAAGACACACAACAGCAGCCATCCTCGCCATGGCCAGCAAAAAGTCGCGTAATTAACGACACGCCCCCGTTTGTGCCATTAGCATGTTTAATGCAAATACGCAGGATCGATAAGTGTAATGTAAGTGTCTTGCCCGCTCAGGCCGAATGGTTATTCGCGCACAAATCCATTCTGCAGATCCAATAGCGCACGTACAATGTTCCTCGTTTATCAGCGCGCGGCCTCTATGAGCGCCCCATTGCGTCCGACATTTTGCAGCGACAATAATTACTGTAATCCAGAGCCCTGCTCGCTCTCTCTCTCTCATATTACGGTACTTTCGGTCATGCACACGACTCGAGCAACAAGCATTTTCACGCGCGCACGCACGCAAGTGCAGCTTTATCTTGCGATAATCACGCACGTTGCGCGCTAGTTCGCTTTCTCTCTCCCTCTCTCTCTCTCTCTCTCTCTCGCTAATGTATGTACTCTCTCTCGCGCGCACTCGCTTGTTCTCCTCTCCGTGATAAGAGATTCGAATGGGGATGTTGCGTATACTAGCACGAGCTTCCGCTCTCGTGTACAGTGAGCTGCATGGTTTTTCATTATTTTATCGGGATGCGTTTTTATAGAAGTGATAAGATGAAGTGGTTGGTATTAATTTATTTTTTGCCTGCTAGCATGTTTCTTAGTGCTTCTGAAATATCTGGTTAAAAATAGATATAAGATTTCTAAACTTTACGTAATCTATATATTTACTGCAATTTTGATGGATTAGACAAGATTAATATTGCATCAAAAAAGTAATATTATATTGGAAAAAAATTGATTTATTTCTTTACATAATCAGTTTTCATTACAACTAGTCTCCTGAAATATCAATGCAGAGTACGATTCAAGTGAGAGATTTCCTATATTTAGATGATTTAGGCGTTTAACTTATAATATTTTCATCATGGCTAATTTCATTTATTGCTCGAAGATTATGAATAATTCGAAAATGTTTTTCCACTATGAAGTCATTGGTAATGCATAGGTCTACCTCCTCTCTTTAGATAATCGCTATATTGCTTCTCTTTAGACACTTGCCGACGATATTAATTTTGTAATTAAAATGCAGTTAAAATTATTGCTGGGTACGACAGTAATTATATTATGAACAGCAGTCCAATATTTCAAACGCATCTAAGTTCCTCGTTATACTCAGTTATAAAGTATTTGAACTTCTCAGAGTGCTCGAGCTACTTGTAGAGTTTCAAAAATGTTAAACTTTTCCCTATAAATATTAAACAGTAGCTTCTCACTGCTGTTCCATTCAAAATTAAATCCGATCCTCGAACAATAATTTCATATAAGATTGTAGCAACTTTCCACTTTGGATCTCTTCAGTTCCATTAACCTGATCAATAAATGAAACAAATTCAAATTCTTCATAATAGGCCTGTAGTTCATGAATCCTCCTTCAACTCTTTACTACTTTCACAGCACGCGCGCAAAATTCAATTCTTGCAGATATTCGATAAGACGACGAAAACCCTTATACGTGCGGAAGGTGCGGGGATGAAAGCATCACACGCTCGGGAGCCGTGGCGCAAGGTACGCAAAGAAAATTGCCAGAAGAATTGGGATTGAGGAGAAAGGGGGTGGCAAAGCTCCTAGTTACACTGTCAGGACCAGACATACCGTATACCTACCAACTTCCATTCCGCCCGGTGTGCGTGCGTCCGGGCGTGTCATTCTGCGACCCCATCGTACCAGCGGTGAGGTGTACTCGCGGAGAAAGGTCGCTTCTGCGCGATTGAAATGGAAAACTAAGGGCCAAGGGTCGTTGAAGCTTTTGTCTTAATTCAGTAAGAGCTTTTTTTTGCTTTCGATTTGAAGAAATAGAGGCTGTGCTTCGTTTTTAGTTTAAATCTAGTGTATTCCTGAAATTTCCGGTTTCTAACGGAAAACAAAATCTTTTATTGCGATAATTTTGAATTTTCAGGAATTTATTATGAACGTAATATGTACACTGTTAGAAAACTTTTATATATATAGATATACTGTGTTTACATTTTGAATTTCCAAATGTATACATTGTATATTTATATATATGGACGTTTTCTTACAGTGTATATTTCACAAGTTTATATATCCAATTATAAGCAAAATATTTTGAGAATTCAAAAATATAAGCTCTATGAGATTTAGAACGGAATATTTAATTTTAATTTAGTATACCTATAACGGGAAAATTATTTCAATAATAATTTTGGGAATCTTTTTCTCAAAATGCTATTATTTACCGTATTAATTGATCTTTTGGCCAAGCATATCTCACTCACAAAGAGTTACAGCGTATCCACGAGTAAAATACGTCAGTTAGTACGATGCACTGAGGTTTGAATCGTATAGTGAAACTTTTGCAAGCGGAATGCATCGCACTCGCGATAGCAAATACATTTGCGCGCGAGAACAACTTTCGGGCGTATGCATTGGCAAAATTATGCAGCGACCTGAAAGGGACTCGATAACCGTGTGTGAAAACTTTTTAATTTTACTGGATGCGCTAATTAGAAAGTGGCAGTTACGGCAGATCTGTTCAACGAGATAATGCAATAATTCTGAAGGTCGTGAAATAAATGTGTGCATGAAGAATGTTTGCTTGAAGTAACTTTATGTGTAATAAATGCTAATAATTTGATTATGAATCGATCAAAGAGAATATGAAATTTAAATTAAAATGTTTGTAGGGATAAACTTTGTATTAATTCGTATAGGTGTGTGTATAGGTATTAAGCATTATTATCTAAGATAACAAATGTAGTTTTATCTGAAGGATTAGAAATTAAAATAGCATTAAATGTATCTTCTAAATAAATAATTCATTGCTTAACACTTGGTTGTTATATTTCAGTTGTCAACTAATATAAATAGAGGTCTGAGAGAAAAGGTCTCCAAGCTAACTAATGAAATAACGGATTTGCTTTTGGGCTAATTTAGAATTCACATTGTGCATTTCAATTGTTTATTCAAAAAAACAAATTAAAATAAACCTTTTTTAATAATAAAGTTAGCTCTTGAAAATAAACAAAGCAAAATTAAATTTTCCACTCGATTTTACCGCTTCAAATATTAGACAATGGATCAATATAATTACTATAATTTTATATTATTAACCGCGTTTCTTTTTGTTTTTAATTCAATTAGTATTTCCAAACACAATTAACGAAAAATAGACACGTAACAAAATAACTTGCAATACAATTGTTCAACACTTTCAGGCGCGAAACAGCGTGTAAAGCAAACAAATATATCCGAATGGCGGACGCAGTAAATGGAAACAAAAAAAAAACAAAGGGAATTCCCCTTAAAACTCCATAATCGCAAATGGATTTACGCGCAGTAGCGTCGCGTGAATGCAACATAGGCCAATGGAACGCTCGCTGTATTCGCACCGATCGCGTTTGGGGATCCACGGGCGCACACATACGGTTTTGCCGTGCGATTAATCCGACTCTCTCTCTCTCTCAGGCCCCGTGCGCGACAGAGCGAGACGTAAAACCTGCAGCCGGAGAAAAACTTTCACATCCACACATTTACATCAGATCGACGTTCACGCCTGCGTGCTGCATGCGTGTACGTGGGCGCATGTATATATATATATATATATATATATATATATATATATATATATATATATACGCTCTCGGTATAGGCCCGGCTTCGCGGGAAAGGTGTGGAACAATGCACTTCCGCTTTCGAAATTACATCGATCATCGGAGAAAGGCGAGCGCGACGCACACGTCGATGATTCCGGCCTATTCCTTTTTCTCTCTCTGTCTCCCTCACTCACATATAGATATATATACATACTCACTCTGACAGTAGCGACAGATTGAACGCAAGAGCGCGCGTGATTCGTCGCATCCGGCGCTCTGGCACTGCAGTGATTACCGCTAATGCCAATAATGAACGCGTAATTTCGCGCGCGGCGTCGGCGGCAGCACACGAGCCCCGTATTGTGCTACTACAGCAGTCGGCTCATTGTGTTATCGTCGCTCTATTACTTCCACTGATACACGGGCCCTCGAACGGTGATAGCGATCGAGCGAGCGAGTCGATGTTTCCAGTGGAGGACGTCGCACGCGCGAAGTACATATTGGCTTTCCTATTTTCGCCAACGCGACGCGCGTCATTGACTCTCCCCTTGTAACAGCTCTGTGCGACTGCGTGTGTATCGGACAACGAATCGTTTGAATAGAAAGAGGGGGCGTGAAAATTTACCTGTGCGCGCAGATTGGTACTCACATTCGAGCTTTTATAACCATCCCTCTCAACAGTGTAGTTACACTCCTTCGAGTTAATTACTATTGATAATTATAAAGTATAAATGGTATTTTTTGCAATAGTTTACGAATAATTAATTCTTTGCCTGGAGTAAACTTAAATAACGTACGTTTCCGATGTATTTGATAAATATTGAAACATCCGTGTACCTTTTGAAAGTAATTAACATTTGAATTATACGCGATTCGCAATAATTTAAGCTCTCCTTTGTCTTTTACTAAATGAAAGATATAAGTTATTATTGAAATTTCAACGGACCGTGCGTTAATATCTGGTATTCACTTTATCAACGTGGCACGTCACGTCGTTTTTAACAAGTACTATAATGCACGATAATATCTGGGCTGTTTTGCGTTATAAATTTCAATGAAATAATCCACACAGAACAATTTACGAGGAAATTCGCAATTAGCCGGTGTAACGGCTCTCGTGCATTCCTCTGTAGCTCTCGGCCATAAATTATACCAGCCGCGAAACAACTAATTACAATGCGCGCGAGCCACACATTTTGCCATATTCCGCGTTCGTCGACGACGTTCACGCGCACAGAGACTCAACATTATTCCTCTTCTCTGCCATCGTCTTATTCCACTATACTGATCTCGGGGATCATCCCATGGCCTGGCTATTAGTCCGGGACTATAAAGTCCGCGTACAGCGGCGTATGGCACTCGATCCTTAATAAACCGCTGCGCGCGCTGAGTCCATCCACCACCGCCGTGCACCGAAATCGAGAGCGGATTGTCTGGTCTCGGGCACGTCACCGGAGATGGAGGGAGAGTCGGCCGAGGCAATTCCAGGGCGCGCAACGTCATTAAGCCGGAAATGAGAAGAGCACGTCGTGGGCGCACGTCCCTCACCTGCTGCTGCTGCTGCGATGCCGGCTGAGGGTATATAGCTATATTAGTGGGTGTAGGGTTCCTGCTACCACTGGTGGCAGCGACGCTGTGTTAGGTCTAGCTCGAGTTGATGGCTGTGTGCCTGGACGGCGGGTGGATGGTGAAACCTGTTTTTCTATATCCGAGGGGAGAATAATAGAGTTTTTGGTTGTTCTTGTTGCAATTTTGATGTAACGTGTACTTTTGAGATCTTCTAAATGATTCGCAGAAGGGGAGGCGAAGGGAAGTCTGAAATTACTACTGCTGTATTATTAGATAGAAATATTTTCTTTCATAGATAACTTTTGAAGATGTCTTTCGTGAAATTAGAGACTTTTGCTGAAATTTATGGAACGGGGTTTTAAATTTCTACTAAAAATTAATAATTTTTACATACAATTTTTTGTTTATCAGAGAAGAGCAACGGAAATATGTATTTAAATGTGAAAGTACAATAATATTCGAACAGATGAAAAGAACCAGTGTCTGACTAGATTCAGCATAGTTCTACTTGCGTTTAACAACGTAATTAATACGGAACTAATATTATTTCCGATTATTTCATTTAGTAAATATGTACCATTACGTGTAATTAAATGCCTTTTTACTATCAAAATTATAATTTGGTAATAAATTATGAAGCAAATTAAATTAAATTACAGAAGGCACTTCTGTTTGATTGATGATTATTATCACTATTAACATGATGTATTATCATAAATAACTAATAATGCAAATTAATTATAATTATTTAATTTTATGCTAATCAACATAATGGCTCTATCAATTAATTATTAACAATATTTTACACAAGCGCAGCTTTTTTAAGTTAAAAACTTCAATAGAAACTGGTCCGATCGCATCACTAAAAAATAATAACGTCCAGTGGAAATTGTTGTGGCCAGGCATGATTGCTCTCGTTTTAATGAAAATGTCCACTCATCCAGTTTGTAATGGCGCGCTCTTAGCGAACCGGGGAGAGGCTGGTGGACGGACAATTTGGGACTCGGACGGGATTGTAAGCAAGCCGCACGAGTCCCGCTAATTAAGTCTAGACCTTTGCCCTCACGCATGACTGAACCGGAGGACCAAGAAGTCTGGGGGATCCGAGAGGCCGACGCTCTCGATTTAAACCATTGCCTTGTTAAATCGTCAGAAAATGTACTTTTGGCAAACGTTTCGCAAACGGAAGGTTGCTATTCTGAACTTTAATGGCTTTCACATGCTTTTTATAAAAACAATCTCAAGATAGATGATTTTATGTTTGTTTTTATATGCTTGAACGTTATTTGTCTTCTCGCAAAGTAGAAATATTTTTTCTACATCCTTTTAACTGAACAATATTCAATAATTTTTTTTTAAATATTGGCTATATATTAATAAGTCCTACTACCTTTAACAATTTTCTATTAATATGTTTTGTTATACCACCATCGACTCCCATCGCAAGCTCCACGACATACTTTATTCTACCTCTAACCCTTCAGAATCGAATCCCATCGTCGGTGCTCATATTTATCCCCTCTCGACTTTTTACCACGCTTGTATACGCGATACCTCGCAGATTTCATTTTCAGTTTGGTCGGCCCCCGCACACGTCGGGGCTAACGTACTTTCGTCGATACACCGCTCTAAATATAACAGCGCGCGCAGCGGCCCGTGCAGATCGAGCAGCTCGAGCGCAACCCTTCACCCTGCAACCCCTCCTACCTCCTCCTCCTCCTCCCTCTCTTGTATCGTGCTATTTGAGAAAGCTATAGGGCAATGGCCATAAATCCACTTAATGCGCCCGGGAGAGAGGAGCCCTTTGCTCGGCCAGAGAGGAGGAGCTTAATTTACTTAACGACTTCCTTGAGTAATTGTGCAAACTTCCATCAGTCCGTGCGCGAGTGCGCGCGCCGAAAGGGACGAATGGTGCTATAGCGCATTGCAAATGTATTCCAACTGTATATGTGTTATTGTGGCTCTGTGCGTATGTATAGGTATGCACGAGCTGCGAGAGGATCTTTGGGGGTGTGGTGTGGGGGATCGTCGCTGTCCTTGGTGTCACGCGAAAGAGTTTGAATGCCGTTACGACGACAAGTGAAACGCTGATGGTAATGCAGGTTGGCGTGTGCTGCGGGTGCTGAAGTCGCGCCTGTTTGAAAAGAGAGATTCGAGAAGGAGATTGTAAACAATAGGGTTATTTGCATTTAAATTATGATGATAAGTACTCGTACAGCGTAATGAAAACAGCAGTGCAGAAAGTTTTGAATACCTCTGTAATTTACATAATAACAATAATAGTGGATTTCGTAAGGTGTAAAGTTTTTAAGAAACAGAAGCGTCGCAATTATACAAAGAGTTACATTGTTTGAATCAAGTGAAATTATTCTTCGAAATATTATTATATTGGCAGCGTGATATGAGAATATTAAATTTCTGTTCGCAAAAAATTTTAATTAAAATGAATTCCGAGTATCTGGTGTATCTCGTGGTAAAAGAATTTTTTTCGTGGCCGAGCGGAGCAGTCAGGCAGAGATCCACTCGCGACCTATTTTAAAAATCCCACTTCAATGGTCCCGGCTTCTTTTGGCAAGCCGCTCATATAAAATATACAACCGTCGAGGCGGAGCTCTCGGTTTCGAGTACACCTTAAAAATAGATAATTTATTGGACGGACTATCAGCTGTGATAAGAAAATCCCCCTTCTCTCGAAAGAGAGCATCGTATGTAATGTATATATATGTACATATATATTCGTGGCGTGGTACTTGAACTGTTCAACGCCTGTCGATTATCCCTCATCGACTTGGGAGCCAAAAAGCCGCGGTATTATATCTGGAGGGAATCCGACATCTCTCGAGTGTCATATATAGCGTTTCAAAAGAGAAAGACACAGAGGGAGCGAAAAACAGAGAAAGGATAGAGGGACCTCGTAACATTGCTCGCGGGGTGAGCGCGCGAAGTATATGAGTGCACATTTTCTTTCCGGTCCACTTGCTCTCACCCTCCTGTTATACGACATCTCCTCGTATTTCTTGTATTTTTTGTATCACGCTACACTTTTAAGATTCACTTGGATACGTCTCTTTTGATATTTCGCGCTTTTCAGCTCGGGCTTTCTCCTCTTTCAGTTTTCATTTTTCAAATATTTTTTACCATCTAAATTTCGTAGTTGACCTGTAAGAATAGTACTTGTACGAGCTTGCACTGCAAATGGTTGAAAAGTATTCTCTTATTATTATAATAAACGTTAATGATATTCAAATACATCCCAAGTTTTACTTTGGAAGAGTTATGAAAGAAGATTTATCTAAGCTAAGGAAATTTTCTAATGAAATATTCATCAATTTGGCTATGCTTATGATTCCAACTTTTTGGGGTAAATTCCTTAGTTTTAATAGTAATTACTTTTAATAATAGTGTAGTAAAGAACTTTTTAAATCTTTCAATCCTTAAAGAGGTTTTCTATGTTTCAGGAGAAGAATTCTTAACAGTAGCCTGTACTCGCTATTTTTCTATAAAGAATCTGCACATCTATCATTACTGATTTATGATATATTCACTAGGAAAAATCCTTCTTTCGCACTTTATATGAATTGGAATACGAATATCCCCATGATATTTTACGTGTGAGGAGCACGTAATTCTATAAAACTCTATAAAAGTAGGATACAAAAGAAATTCTAAACTCCTCTCGCGTCTTTCCTTCCCTCGCTCACACTGCGCCGCGTTCCAGTCCTTCCGGCTCTCGCTATATTCGAGAACGTCTCATTTCACCCGGTATTCTTCGGACGGCGAGATTTTCATAACACGGTTATACTTTTCCGCGAATGAAAAAGCCTTTCCTCTCCCTCTCCCAGCGTGTGGGATTCCATCCAGAAAATATCCGCCGCGGGCCTGTCGCGATGACACACAAAGCTCCTATCGACACGTGCGAAATGTGTTGCTGCTGCTGCTTCGCTTCCTTCCACCCGCACCGTCGTGGCTTTTTTATCTGCCAGTCGATAAGAATACCGATACATCGCCTCGAGACGTAACGTTGCAGATGAGCCTTTCTACTTTGTCGTTGGGCGATGCGGAAAATTTCATTCGGATTTTTCTAAAGTTTCTTTGGCTTTGAATACACATGTCTTTTTTTCTAACTGTAGTTAAATTAATGACGTTGTCAGGTGAATGATTAAGCAAAAAAGAAAACAATATTTTCTGAAAAGTCCTCTAATTAGTGTTTGAGAAATAAAACGTCAAAGAGTTACATTTCGTTAGCCACCGCGCGCATTAAATTTCCTTTTAAGCTCGGTAAAAAACATTTTCCGGTTCCAAATTAAAAATCTTGATTCAGAAATTCATTCATGACTCTTTTGACGTAATGAAGAGCATTATATATACACGTGAATATAAATGGAGGATTCCAGCGGGCGCTGAAATTCGTGCCAATCTCTGCCACGAAGTATTCAGACGCAGAGATACAGAAACCCGACCCATTTCGAGCGGCATTCAACGTATACACCAGTTTGAAATTTCGAATCGAACCCTCCACTCTAATATTTTGCGTTTGTGCGATCCGAGCTTGCGGTAAGGACTCAATAACTCGACTATATGTTGTGCTCTCTCTCTCTCTCTCTCTCTTTCCCCCTCTATCGACCGAATGAATTCGATCTCACTTTCTCGCATGCCCGCGTCCGAAATTCGAAACTGTGTACGTGAGATGTGTAACTATCATGCAGTTTTCTGCGTAATTTAATTTTTCTCTCGTGCGGAAGCTCTGTACTTGCATTTGCGAGCATGTTCGCCTGTACTTTACGAGAGGATCAAAATGTACGCTCGTGAAAATTGGTGGAGAATAACAGGTGATATATGTTATTTTATTTTAGAAAACTTTTCTTGTAATAATGCCTGTAAACTGGTGAAATTGAGCAATGAAAAAACTGTCTGTTCAATTATGATGTGTGATAACAAACATATATCGATTTATTTTTCATAAAATAAAATACTTTGTTTGGTACGTAGTAATATCAAATAAAAATATTCTTACATTAAAAATTATTGTCAAAATTAGTTTTCGAGAAATATTTTTTTAGATTTCTTAAGGTAGCATGAGCGACTTTTGTAAAATACTGAATCAATTTGAAAACTTGAGTGAAATATTTCAAGTCTTAAACTTTTCATAGCTGTCAAGAACCATAAGGTCACCAACCAAATTATTAAGAAAAATAGTTGCAAAATAGCACACTTTTACACGGAATTTATGGCCACGTCTATTTTTTTGCTGATTAATGATTCGTGGCATTATTATAAAATACTATTTCTTAACAAAAAAGTAGGTGGTAATAGTATTTATTATAAAGATTCTGTCAGTATAAAAATAATAATGGGTTACCGATAAAAATAAATAAATATTAGTTGCTAAAGTGTATATATATATATACATCAGGGGTGTGAATTATAATAGCACCCCGACCGAAAACGAGAAAAAAATTTCTAATTTTTTTTTTTATATTTAATAGGCATAGTTTCTATATTAACGGATTTAGAAATAAAAATACATGTTTCTTATTAAAATATAACCATAAAATTTAGTAAAATCAGAAAGCCCTTCTCGCGGCCCCCAGCTTGATACGGCACTCACCGTTCATGCTACCTTAAGGGTTCATATAATTGTACTATATAAATATATTTTTTGTATGTGTATGAGTGTGTGTATATGTATATCCCTATATTATCACCATAGCTGTAAAATATAATCATTCTCTATTGAAGAAGCAGCATAGAAACAAAATTCTGTGGAATAAACACATTAAAGTCAGTAATAAGTAAATTTGATTCCATTAGTCATGTCAAAAACAGGGGTTTTTCACTATTTTTACATCTTTTAAAAATTCATAGCTCTTTTCTGAAGATGTAACCCATCTTGGTACGGGGCTTATGGGAAAGGGTTTACAATACAGAATCAGAAAAAAATTTGTCAAACAAAAAATATTCTGTCGAACTCCTTTCTTTTTTTTTATAAAGGTACACTGAAAAGCAGCTAATCAGAGACTTTCAAAAAGGGTTATAAAAAAATATGACTACATTCTAGAAGTAAAATGCAAACTTTTTTCCAATTAATGTGCTATACAAAAAGTTTAAGAATTTTAAGTAAAAAAATGGCAAACGTTGAGTTTTTATCACAAATTGCAAAAAATAACAATTTTTGATGTGCAATAAATTTGTAATTATTGAAATATTGCTCTAAAAATTTAGGAACATGTTTTTTTCATAAAAAATTAAGTGTCCACAAATTTTGAGCAATTTTAAAATTTTGAACTGCTCATTTCGCCTGAAATAGCCTATATATATCAGTATAAGAGCTTTCTCGTGAAAACTTACAAAACCGTATAGCTACAAAACTCTGTGTAGAAAAGGAAAATGTAATAAGTAAAGATAACATTATTGTATATCAACACTATATATTAAATAAAAAGCATTATATTATCAAAAGGACAATATAAAAAGTATCAAAATGGCTTTTTTAAAAGTCTACAATGTTTTTCTGTTATATATCATTTATACTAAAGTAATCATAATAAGATAACTTCGGATAATTTATTCACCTTTATCAGAATATTTTATATATTCTTCCTAGTCAATTTGAACTATATATATCATGATTTAAAAAAATCGATACTCTAATTGTGAAAAAGCAGATAAAAGTCTGCTATCTATTGTTATATTTTCTTTGTTTGAAATTGTAAGCACGATTTTTCCTGTCTGAAAGATTTACGTTTAATAAAGCTATAATTTTTTTGTTAAAATAAAAAAACTGAAAATATCTATAAACAGAGTTTTCTAAAGCATTATGCTTTAGTATTGTGGCCTTCTTGATATTTTTCCGTAGTAAAATACATAACATAAAGTCTCAGTCGTATTCAGTCTCGAAGACATTGTAGATATAACTTTAAACATCTCGCAGTAATATTCTAAATTTCACAATATGTCTTTCACCATCCACATTAAAAACAATTACCGCACGATCAAATTTAGCTGAACGATTCATCCTTTAACCCTCGAAAACGTACTGTTTGCGCGCACCAACGGACCTCCGGCGTCTAAAGTGTCCGCGCACGGGGAAGGTGCAGCTGCAGCAGGCCGATTTCCTTTTATTTCGCGCTTTATATAACGCACAATGAAGATTAACGGTCGCCATTGTTTGCCGCCGGCCGTTAAAGCTAAGCCAGCGAGCGCTCACGTGCGCTCCCTCTTCCTCTCTCTCTCTTCTTCTTCTCGCTGGACGTGGAGAATACGCCGAACGACCTCATATGAGCGCAGCTCGGTACGACGCCGTAAGCGCGCGAGCGAGCGCCGATAAATTTTCGCGGGTGGAAAGGTGCCACTTGAGAGGGAGCGGGAAGAACGACGTCGGCTGGAAGGTATTTCGCAATTATGCGGCTGCTGGAAGTGCTGCAGAGGTGAAGAGCCGATTAATATGGCCACACGTTGGCAGGTGTCGCAGCTTCGGAAAGTCGACTCGCAATTGAATTATATCTATACGGTGCCAATATAATAATTCTTCCGAGATAATTTAGTTTATTTAAAGAAATTTTTGTTTATGGTTATAATATAAGTATTATATCGAATATGGATAGGGTTTGAGTTTTTATGTTATTTATTTAGAATAAATTAGATTGTACAATTTACTGCATCTTATAAATAATGAAAAAGTAAAGATGAAAACAACATTCACTTTACCTATAGTTTACTTCAACTGACTTTTTTCTGTGTGACGTGTTTTAACTAGTGAATCGTAATAATAAAAATGCATAAATTTTTTATTTTTGACCGTTTATTAGTTGGCTGAAAACAATAGGTTATACTCCGAGGTTTAGTGTTTTCAAAAAAAAGTAGTATAATCAACTAGCCTTTTCGTAAAAATAATCTAGCTTTTTTTACTTGTTTCGTTTGAACTCTCTTTTTCTTGTTGTCTCACTCCTCCTTTCGCCATCGCATTCTTTCTCTTTCTATCCTTTAAGATTGCCCTGTTAAAATGATTTGTGGACTCTATTGCAAATTTTGTGCTTAAAAAATCTACAGTTTTTCTGTGTTTGTGTGAGAACTTGGG
The DNA here is from genome assembly GCA_035583055.1 of Torymus tubicola. Classification (NCBI taxonomy): domain Eukaryota; kingdom Metazoa; phylum Arthropoda; class Insecta; order Hymenoptera; family Torymidae; genus Torymus; species Torymus tubicola. Next base: position 84,161 of record JAWWEQ010049606.1, read on the forward strand.
TAACAAAAATGTTCCCAGATGCTAGTTTAGGGAATGGAAAATACATAATTGGCACAAATAATAAAATTTGGTATCTGCACTTTTCTGCATTTGTACATAATAGTTATCAAAATTTACCAAAGTACAACACATAATGTGTTACTAATTTGACGTTCGCGACGTCTCGCACTTTCTTACCTTTTTATATAATACCAGCAAGATCATGCGCGCTTCGCGCGCATTTTTTTAGTATAGCAACGTATTACAATGAATATTGCAATATTATATTGCATTTATTTATTTTTTTTTAATATTCTGAGACTTATACAATTTTACACAGAAACGGTTATTATATTTATTATCTTATTATTTGCAATAAAGACAAATTTTAAGGTTAGGATTCCACTGAAATACAAT
>JAWWEQ010049607.1:0-13115 GCA_035583055.1 Torymus tubicola
TACGCAGATCAGGGGCGTAGACCGGAGTTTGTGGGTCCGTGTTACACCTATCAAGCAGTAGGACACCGCGCGTCCGAATGTCCAGAAATTGCCTGCTTCTGGTGCCGCGACAGAGAGGACATGTAGATCGTAATTGCGTAGCGAGATTGAACGACGCCTGTAAGAAATGCAGCATGCCTGGTGTTAATGAACAGACGTATGCGAGGTGCGCTCCTTGGTGCTTGATACAGGAAAACGCCCGGAGCGGGAAGATGAGATAAATCTCGCTCCCCGCAAATACAGGCTCGTTACAAGCATAAATGCGAAAATAGATAGCGGGTTAGAGTTAAGTCGGAAAGAGAGAATGCGAGAGTGAGTGAAGCGAATGTAAAGACTGACAGCGTAGATAAGTCACCCACAAAAAGCAGCGGCGATGCTGTTTTGCAAGAGCATGTGAGTAGAGAGGTGCATGCTAGGGATCATCGAGTGAGAGCCGAGTAGACGAACAGCACGCGCGCGCATAAACTAGGGAGCCAAAGTCTCCCCGAAGCGGACAAGCAGCTCAAGCGCGCAGCGAAGCAGTTCGCTCAAGAATTATTTGCGAATAGAGATAATAGAGAACAACCGCGCGAACAAATTAGTAGTAGTGGTGATAGTAGAGAGCAATCGCGCGAGACGAATGATAGTTTAGAGCGAGGAGAAATAAGAGCAGAGAGATGCGCGCAAGAGCATTGCGACGATGACGAAAGTCGCCGGGATGATTAATGAGAATCGCTGTTTGCTGTCAATTTCGTTAGCCGGACAGAATTGCCAAGCGCTTTTTGATCCGGGCGCTATGTTATCGCTTGCAGGGCCGCGCGTACTAGAGCGTTATCAAGACCGCCTTAAAGAATTTAATTCAGCGATTAGGACTGTGAATGCGAAAGTTACGCCGATCGCGAGCGTTCTTGATATTTCAATCGAGATAGAGGGAAATTCATAAGTCTTATCAATTAAAGTCGTTCGCGAGTTAGAGCACGATTTAATTTTGGGAATAGATTATTGACAGGAGTTCGGTATCGAAGCACGTTTCGCAGAAGGTCTTTGGCGATCGAACGGGGGTGAGTGGAGAGCATTTGCGAGAGCGCGCGAGAACGAGACGCCTCCGATCTCTGCGGAGGGCGCCGGTATAGCTGAGCTAGTGGACGATCATGCGCAATTATAGATGACTTGGTGCATAGACTGCTGCCTAACGAGAGCGATGTGCCCGGGCTGACCAATCTCGTTGAACATCATATAGACGTTCAAAGAGCGGCCCCTGTGAGGCATACGCATAGGAGAATGTCGCCCAAAAAGTTAGAGTTTGCGCAAGAGGAAATAGAGAAATTAAGGTTAGCAGGGATAATAGAACGATAAGGATCGTTTGTGTTATGACTATCGTGACGTGAATAAATGCATTAAAAAGGACGCGTATTTGCTACCGAATGTGGATTCGATTTTAGACAAGCTACGTAACGCTAAGTATATTAGTAAAATAGACTTACAACAGGCGTATTATCAGGTGCCAGTCGAGTGATCGAGCAGAAAGTATACGGTATTTGCCCTCCCTGGATCAGGGCTGTGGCAGTTCACCCGTATGCCATTCGGTTTAGCGAACGCGCCCGCGACGTTTCAGCGCTTAATAGATACACTTTTCGGACCGGAATATGAGCCGCGCGTTTTTGGATATCTTGACGATATCATAGTGGTGACAGAGACATTCGACGAGCATGTAAACTGGTTAGAGTTAGTGTTGCGCAAAATAACGGAGGCAGGTTTAGTAGTGCAGAGGAAAAAGTGCAAGTTTTGCTGCAACAGCGTAACATATTTGAGATTTTTAGAGAGATTAGAGATTTCTAGATGGCAAGGGACTGAGGCCGGATCCCGAACAAATAGCGCCGATCTTCAATTACCCAGCGCTGCGAAACGTAAAACAATTGAGACAATTTTTAGGCACAATGACATGGTATGGTCGGTTCATTAAAAACTATGCCGACCTAAAATTACTGCTCAATAGATTATTATGTAAAGGTCGTAAATGGGAGTGGGGAGACGAGCAAGAGGCGTCGTTTGCGAGCTTGAAAGAAGCCCTAACGAAAAAACCCGTCTTAGCGTGCCCCGATTTTTCGAGGATGTTTATAATTCAGTGTGATGCGAGTAATTATGCCTTAGGAGCGCTGATTTCGCAGGAGTTCGATGACGGAGAGCACCCGATCGGGTACGCGAGCCGCGTATTGACCGCCGCCGAGCGCAATTATTCTACTACCGAGAAAGAATGTCTCGCGATGCTGTGGTCGATCAAAAAGTTTAGGCCGTATATAGAGGGATATAGGTTCAAGGTAATCACTTTAAGTAATCACGTTAAAATGGTTGCGTAATTTAAAAGAGCCGACGGGAAGCCTCACGCGGTGGGCCCTTGAAATACAGCAATATGATTTCGAGGTTGAACACCGTAAGGGCGCGCTACATCGGTTTCCCGACGCGCTCTGTCGTATGTTTGAGGAAGTGGGGATCGAAGCCGCCGCGTTTGAGGAAGTCGAAGATCAATGGTATACGCGTATGATCTCTGAGGTACAAGCTATGCCTTTCAAGTACAAGGGCTGGATAGTTGAGGACAGGAAGCTATATCGTTATCGCTCCGACCCTCTCCTCGATCCAGTGGAAAGCGGTGAGGAGAAACTTAAGCTAGTGGTGCCGAGCGAACTCAGAGGACGAGTAATGTATGACGCACACTGTACGCCATCGTTGGGGCATCTCGGCGTAGATAAAACGTACGATCGTGTTGCGCGCGAATACTATTGGAAGGGCATGTACTATGATATTAATAATTTCGTGAGAGAGTGCGAACAGTGTCAGCGTTATAAGGTTTCGCAAACGGGAGCGCAAGGGTTGATGGGCAATCGTACCGTAGAAATGCCGTGGGTAGTGGATGCCGCCGATCTTATGGAATTTCCGTCGAGTAAAAATCAATTTAAATACTTGATAGTTTTGTCCAGATTTATTTACTAGATGGGTAGAGTTAAAGCCATTAAGGAAAGCCGATGGGAAGTCAGTCGCGCGAGCGATAGAAGAGCTTATCCTCTTCAGATGGGAGACGCCGGAGTACTTTTTGACAGACAACGGGCGAGAGTTTGATAATCATGTGTTACGCAAAACATTAGATAAATACGGTGTGAAGCACGTGACAACACCGCCGTATCACCCGCAAGCGAATCCCGTTGAGCGAAGCAATAGAACACTTAAAACTATGATTGCTGCTTTTATAGGAGCCGATCATAGAAATTGGGACGCGCACATACACGAACGGAGGCATGCGATGAACACAGCGACGCAAGCAACGGCGCGAGTGTCGCCAGCATTCTTAAATTTTGGCCGACATCCGCGGCCTGTTAAAAGCTTGCGAAGAGAGAGCGAACAAGCGCGCCCGATCTTGAGAGTGCCGCTAGAAGTATGGTTAGATAGAATAAAGAGATTAGATGCGTTGCGTGATCTAGTGTCGAGACATATAGACGAAGCACGTGCAAAATAAAATCGAGGGTATAATAAAAACCAGCGTAATGTGATCTTTTGCGAAGGCGATCTAGTTATGCGTAAAATACATCCGCTATCGAGCGCGATAAATAAGTTTTCCGCAAAGCTTGCGCCAAAGTATGAGGGTCCGTTTAAGATAGTAGAGATAAAGTCGCCGACCATTTTTGTGCTCGAAAGTGTTAGTGGTGATTCGCGACGTATATCTAAAACGCATGTTTCGGAAATTAAGCATTTCATGCACCAAGGGTAGTGAAAAATAATTAAAAATTAGACAAAATTACTAAAATTATTTGTGTTTTTTAGGAACATGGAAAGCGTGGATTTAGTCAAGGACGCAGCGAGGCCGCCTATGCTGGAGCGTATGGATGGGCCCCCGTCCCAGGCAAACATATTGCTGCCCCCGCCGACAGAGGAAAGTTTGAAGAGACTGCCGACTGTAGAGACGGAAAGGCCCCCGCTCTCAGAGGACAACGTCGCACTGGCATCTGCAGAGACAGAAGGGCCCCGGCTCTTAAACGACAATACTTCGCTGGCCTCAGCAGAAATGGAGCGGCCAGAAACCAACCAGAGTTGGTATGAAATATGTATGGAAGAGGAGCGTGAGGAGAGAGAGCAGCAGGAACTGAGAGATCGAGAGGCGCAAGAAATGCGTGACAGGGCCGCAGCCGCAGCAGCGTAACGAATGTAAAAAAGAGCCCTCGCAAGCAGCGACGTAGAGGCAAATGATGATTCGGAGGTTGCTGTCCAGCCAGTTGTGGAGGAGGTGCCACTAATTGATTTGTCAGAGGAGCCCGAAACGGAGATGACAGCCCGAGTGGTCAATCCCTTTGTCCTCGGCCTAATCAACATAAAGCCTGGAGAGTCCTCGCCGACTTGACGTGTGTACGCCCATGCCGTGCGCGGTGACGGCCGAGCCTATGGAGGTTGACAAGGCCGTAACGCCTAGAGCAGCAGAGGAGAGCCGTCGGGTGGAGCTAGACTGGAAGCACATCTGCTTGAGGGGAGCTCGCAGGAGCCGCTGCCCTCAAGCCAAGTCCTGAATGATGACTGGAATAGCGTCCGTGATGAGCCGTTACCAGGCGTCGTGTCATCGATGTGACGGGAAATTGTTTGGCAAGGCCAGTCACCGCAACAGTTGCCCCGGCCCTCGAGGAGTGCGTGCCGGAGGGCAAGGAGGAGAAACCCCAACAGACAGATGACCGTCGATGATTACGTGCCTGAATGGGCCTCCCCGGCGCGGTCGGAGAAGCCTGGACCGCCAATAGGAAGGACTCTGCCACCAAAGCCAGTGGCACGTCATGGGCCGTTGCCGGAGCTGGAGCACCGGCCGGAGCAGACAACAAGGGCCGAATCAACGATTAGAGGAGTGGGAGTGGCGCCAGTGTGGAACGTCCCTACAGCCGACATGCAACGGCTACGTCCTGCCAGTCGAGAGAGAGAGAGAGAGGCCACATAAGCGAAGGGGTATTATGTTCGGCGACTTAGCTCCGGTACCGACTGACCCTACGGCTGACCCCCCGCCGTTTTCATGTTTTATCTGCTGGAGGTGGGGGCACCAGATGGTGCATAGTCCGGCCGAGCGCACCGCCGCGTACTGACACAACTGTGGCCGTCGAGGAGTGGACTTGTCAATATGCTCCCGTTGCTCGGAGGTCCACCAGGAGTTCGAGCAGCGAACATTTGCGCACGAACGAGAAATTGAGCGGCGCCTGGACGAGCAGAATCAGGCAGCCTTAAGAGCTGAGAGAGAGGCAGCAGCTTGCCGCTCGCGATGCTGCCGCGCGCCGTCACGAGACTATAGGCTGCTGGCGGTAACCTGGAGGAGTCGAACGTCGCGACGAAGTACAGCAGAAGAGGGAAGACCACCAGGCGGAGGAACGACCCGCACACAGGCCGGTGGCATATGGAGCCGACGGTGCGGTACAGCTGGTGCTAGCTGAGCCGCGAATTAATGCTGCACTTCGGCTGCTCGACGGCCTACAAGGGTTGGATAATGCCAAGCGTGAAGCGGTGCTACGAGCCGTGTATGACGAGCCGAGCCAGAGCCGATGAAGAGTTAGTAGTAGCGGATAATAGTGGAGATCGTGATCGAGCGCACGGCCCCCTTCACCTGTGTGTGAAGCGAGCGGCTCCGTATAGCAGAGTATGTTGTATGAGAGATTGCGAGCGACCATACCAGCCTTACCTGCGCGTAAAGTAAGCGGCTGGTTTACGTCTGAATGGATGTGGTGACTGGGTGACTGTGGTTAGTGGTGATTCTCTCTCCCAGCGGGGAGAGAGCAACTATATGTATGGTGATCGGCCCTCGCTCCCTTCAGGAGACGTTGTGGCCTAGGGAGGGGGTATTGCGATACTGTAAATTATTGCAACGCTTCGTGATCACCGTGTATACATTGTAAGCGAAAAGTCGTATCAAACACGCGAGCGGTGTTTGAATAACGCGCGCGCGCTGAACAGAGCCGATGGCACAGTCGCATGAGGGCGGGCCGGTGGGCCGTTTGAGGAGGGAGAGCGCTTCCGCCGGTCGGCATCAGTTCTCTCCTGCGCGCGAAGTCGAGAGGACGTATACGGCAAACCGCGAGTGAAAAAGGATTACTGGACGACCATTCCCGAGCCATCCTAAGATCGATCCTCTGCACGGAGGCAGCGTCGAACGCCAGGTGAAAGCCGGGAAAAAACGAGCCGGACGTGGAAAGCGTCGAGGCCACGTGGCCTCCGCCAACCCCCAGTGCGGACTTCGCGGGATTGTGGTAAGCCGAACCTTTGTCAATTGCGCGCCGCGTGTAGCCTTTGTGTGAGAGAGTGAGAGAAAGTGTGTGTGAGAATAAATCGGGAGTGTCTGGGGTACCGAAAATGACGTGCGAAAACGTATGCGTGAGTCGTGACCATTCTCTTAGCGACGACGTGATGATCGTTTTCTCAGCGGGGAAAACCGAATCAGTCAACGGGTAGTGGTGCCCCTCTCTCCCAACGGGGAGAGAGGTTTTTAAGATCATGATTGCCGCCGCGGCGTCGACGCCGCGTTGAAGGCATCCTCAAGTAAGCCGATCGCACGAGGAAAAAATAGCCGCGATTCCGTGGCGGCTCGTACGTGAGAGCCCTGCCTACGCGAGATAATAGTCCCAGCCCGAGATTTTAAGAGAGAGTAGCACGCGTATAAGTAATCGCCTGGCGCCCTTATTATTATAAATTTGACGATTACGGTTTTTGTCGAAACTGAGGGAAAACGCTTGTGGACGCGGAAAACCGGGACTAGCGGTTACGCGAACTGCTAATTCCGTGTCACACACTATTTGAACTATTTTTGAAATTCATATCAATTCAGTTTTAATTCAAGATTTCACAGAATTGAGAATCAATTCAATGATATGAATTTCAAAAATAGTCCAAATAGTGTCAATCAACACTCATAATAACTGTACGGAAGGCTTATTGGAGTTTTTAAGAAATACTTTACATGTGTACGTAGACAGCTTCGTGTTTCTGAAAAGTTTCAGTAAGTCCTTCGAAGAGTTAATATTAGTTTATACACTGTTTAGATTGCCCTAGTTTAAGTTAATCTAGATTTTACATAATTAAAGTAGTTTATTTATTCTTGATATTTTAAAGAATATGTTAGACTATTTGGACTATTTCTGAAATTCATATCATTAAATTAAGAATTTCAAAAATAGTCCAAATAGTGTCAACACTCATATTATGACTCATTTATTAGTTATAATCAAAAACTAGATAAATTCTTTTAGGTTAAAGGAAGATCGCGAGCCATTCTGGGATTTATACAGATACTTCGTACAATAAAAAGGTATCTCCATGAGTTTTTCGGTAGATACCTAGGATTGGTTTTTTTCTTTCTGAATTTTAATATTTCATTTGGAGGTATGTAAGTGACAATGTACACTTACAGCTTTGAAAATATTTTTATTGTAAAACTGAGAAAATTTTACAAAAAAAAGTTTTTTGTGTTTATCGTGAAGAATGCTTCTCTGAGGTGTTATAAATTAATCAAAATCGGATAAAAATGCTAAAATTGGCAACTTTGACATGGCAGCACAAAAACATAAAGGTTAAAAAATTGCATGGTTTTTTTATGATACGGAAGTACATTTCATACGTCATGTTAATTATATCCACAGACTGCTCTTAATAATTTATTTGCATAAATAGGACTATTTCGCGTTACTTTGTAATTAGCCCGTGTTGCAGAATAATCGTAATGGACCGCTTCCATAGCCTGTTCGCTGTAAAAAGCTAGATAATGGTTTTGATCAATACAAAAGTCTTTTACATGAAAAAAACTGCTTACACTTTCGGGGTTAATGCCATACTTAAGGATAGATAATCATCTTTGAACGCATCGATATATTCAATAAATTTTGGATTTAAAGAAACAGAAAAGCAAGAATTGATAACTGCATTAAACATTTTAAATTGTTTAAAATATGTTTAAACAATCCAAATTGTTTTGACGTAACCCCAAAAGTGCACGCAGTTTTTTTTCATGTTAAAGACTTCTGCACAGAACACAACTGTGGTCTAAATAATAAATTAATATATTTATTTCAAATGTTGTATGATAAATTTTAAATAGTGAAATTTTAATTAAGTTGTAATTTATTGTTCACATACATTATTTGAAATATATATTTTCAAATATATTATTTCGTTTGAATACGTTATTTCAAATATATTATTTTATACTTAAGAATTATTAAATTCAAAAACTTACCAATTGCGTCGCAAGAGAAGCATCGAAACGAAGATTTTCTCTGGGTGCTGCCTTACCCACGTTTTCACAATAAGCTGTCACAGCCACGAAATATGCGCCCCCATACTGCGCGCCATTTTTTCCGAAAACCCACGCTTGCCTTGTCTGCTACATGCCGCTACGCTACATTCGCGCTATATACTGCGCAGGCTACCAACTATCGCTCTCTCTCTCACACACACTACCGCGGTCCTGCATCTATCTGTCTCACTTTAAGACGTGACGAATTTTGTGGACGCGGATCTTTTAGTAGGCCTTTATTAATTTTTCCTTTAATTCTAATTTTTTCCTTTGTCTTTTTTGAATTTACAAGAACTGTTCTTTTTGCGACATTCCCTTCTTTCTTTGTTTCAGTTTTAGGTATTTTTTCTTTTTAGATAGGATGATATAATTGAAAATCTTCTGATGAAAATCTGAAGTTCTAACTGATAATCTTTTAAGTTCTAACTTTTTAGCATCAACTTATAATTAAATACAATGAAATAATTGAGTTCCAGGTATTGTCTTAGTTGAACCTAGCCAATTTTTTAGCTTCTGTGTAGCTTTTTCAATCAAAAGTAGTCATCTTTTGATGAAAAAAGCATACAATATTTCGAAAATATTCAGTTACCCATTTGTACAGATCTTGAGGCGTCAATATATCATTATCGGATACTTTCCGCAAACATTCTCGTCTAGCATTGCTTTTTACGGAAGCACCTACTCCATCACATGCATTTTTTCCGTGGGCTGTCTCATGAAAGTGCCACTGAGTGTGAACAGAGAAAATCAAATGTTTTAACTTTTTTAACTAAATTGAAAGATTTTTTAAGGAAATTAATTATAATTTCTTGGATTAGATATATTGCAACAACATCATGAATTAAATTATTTGAGAAAACTACCATGCTTTTGAGATCAATTTTAGATTCTGATCCTTTGTAGTAAATAACTATTGTAGTGAAACTACATTGATTATTATTATAGTGAAATGATTGTGACGCATCTTGTGCTATAAAAGCATAGTTTTTTGAGAAATCTAGAGAAATAAAAAATTCCTTTTTAGATAAAGATTATCTCAAGATTTAAAAATAAGAAGACTGTTGTTTAGAAATGAAAGAATGAGTCTTAAGTTTATGCAAAAGAGGAAAAAAATATCGCTAAATGAAGATTTAGAAACGACTTCAGTTTGGAATGTTGATCTGTCGGTAGTTTTCCATATCTGAAACTTTATTTCATTAATCTTAGAGCTTTCGAGTAATAATTCTAGATCCCTTTTTAGGGATTCAATACCGGGACAATTTTGGTACATATTTAAATAGCATTTCGTTATTGGATTATTACAAACTATATCGGCTATGCCATCTTTGTAAGTATTCATTTTATAAAAGGAAACTCCTTGGTTTCTTAAACCGATTAACAGAAGTTTAACGTTTTGATGGTAAATACAGACTCTCACTGAATGTATCCCACTGCTACCAGCTAAAACACAGTATTTAGGACGACATAAAAATGATAACACGTCAGAGTGCAGCAATTAAAGTATAATTGGTATGACCCTACATTCTTTTTCATCTTGTTGCTTTGGAACCCTTTATTTCTCCAACTTGAAAATATAGGATTCTGAAGCTTAAGAGTTGTACGTTCGAACGGTGTAATTCATTTTGAAAAAAAAACATGATATACTTTGAGAAAAATGGTTCTCAATATTCAACTCGAGTTTTCGGCCAGAAGGAAGGGTTACATGTTTTTTGTCTTTTTCTGAGAGACTCATTACACGATTGTGAGCGAGTTGAACAGAGCATATTTTACACGAAAAATGCGCCGCGCGCGCCCGCTGGCCCTCTTCCAGTGGACGCTCACGTATATGAGGCGTTTCACATCCATTCTCCAAACGCAGTGCGCAAGCCCAAAATCGTGCTGTTTTCAGCTTGAGTTTGAATGGCTAAAATACACCTAAAAATGATAAAAGCTACATGTTGAATATTTTCTTTGATCTACTAAATTGAAAGAAGAAGAAATTTTACGTAAGTATAACCTTTCTTCGATAGGCGGTTTTTTATTTTCTGTAGAGATTAATAATTATCTCTCATGAGGTATCATTCAAGAAACACAACGGCTCTCGTCCAGCTTACGCGTGTGGCACAAGAGTCTGCGGAGCGGCACGACAGACTTACATCATTTTTTTAAAGGTACATTTTAGCCCTTCAAACACGAGCTAAAAAGAGCTCGATTACGCTCTAGCAGGCCGCGCTTAATGAGTTGACGTTGGTCACCTCATATATTATAGTAAACTATATTATATTGAATTTTTCGTGCTTTCTGTTTTTTATGTACCTTGTAAAACGATAACGATAATAAACTCAAAATCAACATTTTATAAAATAAAATCAAACAGACAAAAACTAGCAGAAATCTATTAACTAAGGTACTTAATTTAAAAAGAAAAAAATATAAACTATATATGTATATATTCTACCATAGGTTTTGTGCGAGATAATCACTGTGCTCATGATGACGAAAGCTCTGATGATAATGCCAACAGCACTTCAGCATATACTCCTATTACTGTAGCCAAAAGTATATTATCAATAGTTACAGTTCGTGCTCGATTCCCAATGCCAGGAGCTTTATTAGTTGCAATTTTAGAGTTTGTAAAAGGATATTGTAGAAACCTGAATCTCTGATAAAAACTTTATATAAATTGATAATTTGTTTTCATCAATCGTAACTTCTTCACTAAAGCATTTTTACTGTACAGTGTGCTTTTGGAAAACAGAAAAACTGTTTTGCGAGTGATGCGATGATGGCGGTAAAAGTAATGACAATAATTACTAAGATATTTATGACGGTAATGTGTATAAATCGCTACCACAGTTTCATTACGAACGCGAATAACATAACTTTTGGTTTACCTCTGTTTAAATCGTCAAAAATAAAAATTAAGCTTTTATTTTGGGTGATAAATGAGCTACTTTATAGTATGCGCGTAAGGCGATGTAACACCGAGAAATAACCTAATTTTATTATTTAATTTAATAAAATTCGAACATTTATTTGGAAAACCATATCTGTCAGGCGCTCCGTATATCTAAATACTATACTCAGAAATTTCTTTACTGATTCTATCAGCAATTCTATGAGATATGCTCTTTTTGAAATAGATGAAAATTCTATAAACACAGATCCTACTTACCAACATCGCGGTTTCTATTTAACTAAATAATTTTTAACTATTTTTTTCAAAAAAAGAAGACTGTCAGGCACTCCGTATATATAAATACTATACTCAAAAAAAAAATTTGGAGTAAATTCATTAGTATTTGCAAAAGATATTCACATTCTAAAATTATACCGGTATGTCACATCACCGTTTATAAATTTAAAATGTTATGCAATACTGCAAGTACTTTAGAGAATCATGTTGATTTTATTATAGAAAGTAAAAAAATCTAACTACAATGAAATAAGGTAACATAGTAAGCTTTGGGATCCATAACTAGGGCCAACACAAGGCGGGGATAGTTGGCTCCCATGCTGGGCAAACCGTCTTAATCAAACAAGATCAGCAACACGAATGAAGCAACGAACAACAGCAACCGAGGCGCAGATGTCCATAACTCCCACAGTAGTCAAGAAAGGGGTGTCCCAACCATCATTGAATCTCTTTTACCAGGGACCTATGATGGATTCCGCAGCAGAGGCGGAAGCGTATCGAGCTTCTTCAGCGCCTCTAGCCACGCCAGTCAACCAGGAGCGGAAACGAACGCGGTAGAGATGGTACGCGGTAGAGGGTAGAGAGACCCTACGCACCAGGAAATTGAAAATATGGAGAAAGCCACTTGTAACCAAAAAATATTTCCATCGTGGTAAAAAGCGGCCTGCAGAGGCTCAAAGCCATGCTGGCCGAGCTCACCCAAATTAGTTTAGAGGACACCACCCAGTCGGAGCCATCCAGGACCTCGAAACGAGTTAGAAGTCCTGCAGACAGCCCGGAGCAGCAAGCGCAAGCTCAAAAAAAGAAAAAAACCCCTACAAGTGGACACGTGCCTGTAGGGTTAAACGCTAACAGCAAAGCCATAGACAAGCCGACGCTGGACAGGAACACCGATAAACCCCAGCAAGTCTGGCAGACAGTACAGGAAAAAAAGAAAAAGAAAGCGAAGGAAGGTAGGGCAGACCAGGAGACGCTGACGGATACGACGGACACTAACAGGATCGTAGGTAGCAAACGACGCTCGACCTACAATGCTTCCAAACAACGGGGGGTGTGGTGGTAATCCGGCCTTCAGACGGCCAGAGTTTCGCAGACGTGGTACGAACGATACGGGAAGATTAACGAAGACGACAATACCCCCGCGGTTAAAGGCGTCACAAAGACTAAGGAGGGCGCTGTTCTCGTATGCACTAAAGGAGACGGACGCAATATCAGCAGACGGCTCCGGGACGCTCTCGGCGACCAAGGGTTGATTAGACATGAGCCCAAAAGTCACCTTAGAGATCCTCGACGTGAACTGTATCACAGAACTGTACGAAGTACGAGACACCCTTACCAAGAAACTGAAATCAGCTTCGGATTGTAAGATCCCGGTCCTCGGCCCTAACAGCCGAGGGCAGAAGATGGCCATCTACGAGCTCGAAGCATAAGACGGAACATGCCCCTTTAAGGGAAACGTGACTGGAAGAGCCATTGGACGGCGCGCGAGGGAACATCGAGGCATGACCGAGCACTGCGCAGAAGAGCGCGGCCATCTTGATGACCGATAGAATGTTGATAGTCACGCGCAACGCAATAAATACGAGGGCTTTTTAAGTGTGCGATATATATATATATATATAT
>JAWWEQ010049608.1:0-13108 GCA_035583055.1 Torymus tubicola
TTACCAACTGAGCGCGCTCGAGCGCGCGATTTGAGTTCACGAATATCATTTAAAATTTCATATGTGTTTAAATTACGAATATATTTATATAAAATATATTAACATTGAATTTATTAACGTATTTTCTCAGTTTGATATCTAATCAAAACGTTTTTTTGAGGTATTTTTTTGTTGAAAATTCATTAAAAAATTATTTTTATAAATTTTAAATTAACATTTTAAAATATTAAGTTTCTTTCTTTTAGCCGTAAAAATTGATTGTAAGAAATTGGTTCTTGATTTGGCTTACGTTTGCGATAAAAACCTAATTGGTTGAATCTGATGGTACGTTCCTATAAAATTTTATTGACATTTTTGCTTATATCTTCGCTAATTTTTTAAATACGTCACTCAAACTTTTTTTACAAGTTTAGAATAATATATAGAATCGAAAAATCAAATAAAAAAAAATATTGATTTTTTTCCAAATTCCAAAGCAAAACTTTTTCCCATTTAACATTATCATGTAAAATCAATTCCTAACGAGTTACGCCTATATAAACGCTTATAAACGTTTAAATATACATAAAATGGCAGATTTTCAGTTTTCATTTAACAAGATTTGATTTAATTCAATAATATAAAAATGTTTGATTTAGTTTAATACGCAAAAGTTACAGAAATCATTTGTTGAAAATGTTAGTATTTTCAATGTATACATATACCTGTGCGTATATTCTTGTCGATCAACACTCTTACTTAGCTTGGGCTTACTCAGGTATACAAGCAATTGCTTTCCCTAAACATATACAGAGAGAACGCGTCTCTCAGTTAGTCGTCGTGCGACAGCCCTCAGCAAAGTAACTGCGCTTACTTGGTCTCTCGCAACCGTGTACCTTACTTTGTAACATTTTTGTATTTTATTCATATTCATATATATTTTCACTTATACTTTAATAAATACCTTTTTTCTCTGCTAAACCGTGATTGAGTCTATCTTTATTTACACTATAAGTAAGGATCCTCAACAGAAACAAATCTTTTTTTTTCTTTTGACATTTTCATGTACAATTACTTCCTGACGAGCTACTATAAAAACTAATTTTAATGTCCAAATATATATATAATCAATTTTCAACTATAACTTGACATCTTATCTTAAAAAATTAAATTAAATTTAAAATTTGTATAATATAATGAAACCAAACTCTTTCCTATTTATCATTAATTTTGTATAAAACTATTACAAATAATTTTTGAGGTTGAATAGATGTCTGGAAAACCTATACCGTGAAAGAGGGAGAGAGCTGCAACATGCAAGCTTTCTGTAGACGCCAACAAGTAGTCCGAATAATGGGAGTTGAGCTGACACCTTAACGACATATTGGCCTCTTGACCTTCCTTTTGCATTTACAATACTTTATTCTACCTGTAAAATAAAGAAAAGGATTTATGAAATGTTAATCTATTATGGCTTGGAATATAAATAAAAAATAATAATACTGGATACGATAACTGTTATAACCATAGATCTTCTGCAAATACACTGAAAAGCTAGCCATAGCTGTAACCCATGGCCCGTTCAGCTGAAAGAATAGTATAAGCCTGAAGTAACAAACTAAATAGTGTTACATTGAAAGTCTACTCACCAGTGGAACAGACAACAGCATTTATCATGAGGCTCAATCGACATCAGCGTTATAGCTGCAGAAGTTCAAAGCAGAAGAAAATTCACTCACAGGAAAGCAATAATTATGTCCGCATCCTTCTCATGGTTCCACTGAAAAATCAGGAGCATGAAATAAGTCAGAGGCTCTATACAACCACATCCTGTGACTGAAAGATCTTAAAAAATATTCAAAACTTTAAAAATAATAAATAAATAAAACTGATGTATCAAAACCCTTTATTTAAATACAAATAATGTGACTTCTAATATCAGTAAATAAAATAAAAGAAAAAAAAACAGTAAAATTAGAAATTCATTTAAAATTAATTTTAAAAATGTAAAATTCATAGAAATATTAATTTCTTTTACACTCAGAATTGCAAAAATGAATTTACCTTTTAAATTAATATTTCGAAAATCATAAGGCATTCTCGAGTAACGCGATCGGGCCTATAATGTAAAAATGAAGTTTTTCATGCGACGAGCGAAACGAGGAGTTGGGGCGGGGGGGGGGGCACAGTCCCTTAGTTATTTATGTGATTAATAAAACAGTCATCAATACCAAAAAATCCATTGAAAATCTCTGAAAATCTCCTCAATCTTTCCTGAGTTTAAATGAACCTATCTCGGAGCAGGACCAAACCAATATTGTGGTTCCCTATACTATCCTCACGTCATTAACGCTTCACCCTGATACCCCTGAAAACCAAAAATTAAAACAACCACTCCTTCCTATGCATACGTATATACGCTCCCCTTGGAAAGAACCCCGCGGGGTCATTCGATTACGAATCGAGGGTACAGCAGGACCAAACGAGATTACGCGTTGATTGCGGGGGTTGGACGCAGCTCGCTCGACCTTACGATTCCATTATACGGCGAACGCATGTACGGGGACGCGTATAATTGGCCTCGGCGCGCGTACATATACGCCGTCGTAATTCACTTGGCGACGCGGTCGCGTCCTGGAATCTTCGGTTTCACCGCTTTTCGGACCGCTTCTCGATGAACACGCGTGTCTTTGCAAGAATGTGGTTTTCGTATTACTACGTATATATGTAAAATGAGTATGAGTATATTTTCGAGAAGAGATATGAGAAATTCAGTAACTATCATTTATTAATGAAAGAGTCGTAGTTGATGGTATACAAATGTGTAAACTACTCGCCTCGCTGAGTTGACAAGATGTACTTAACGTATAAATGCACGTGTATTACGTGTAAAGGTACGTGTACACAGTAAACTGTTTGTAAACTGCAAATTAATCTTAAATATTAACTTCCCTGGAAGTAATACAAAGCTCAATGCAATTTGTATTTGTAACAGTAATTAATGTTTACATATGAATTTTGATGATACTTTTTAAAACTTTTTAATTTTTTTCGGAGTTGATTTTGCTAGGGGATTGTAAAAATCTGTAGCATATTGAATTATACAATGATAGAAAGAACGCAATTATGAATTCACTAATGACCAAGATTTATCTACATGGTCTGTCTCTGTGATGTATAAAAGCGTTTTCAAAGATAAATATGAGCACATACATGATTTTACAGATAATATTCTTTTTGATAAACCATTTTAAATTGAAAATAAATCTACATGGAAAAATGTTTTTTCTCAAAGTACAACATTTTAAATTTTGATTAAAGGTTCATGATGTTTCACACATTGATTGGAGATTATATTAACAGTTTTTATATAAAGGGCATTCAATTTTATTTATTTAAATAATAAAATATTTTAAGTTTATTACAATAGTTGTTTCAAGATCTTATTGTTATTTCTCAAATTGATGTTTTGATTCTTATAACAAAAGAAACATTTAAAAAATTTGATTTATCTTAGAATAAATAACTAAAGTTTCTGATTTCTTGGACATAAATATTTATGATGAATGTATAGAAAAAGTCAGTGTATAATGATTATTTACTAATTAACAATACTTATAAAGGTATAATCGTTTAATGACTACCTTAGCCAGTAACATTCTACCCTTTCATACTTATCTCTCTCAATGTATACAAGATATTGCACAACTACTAAAGAAAAATCTCTGTTTCTTCTCTATTCTAAACCCAAAAAAAAGAAAATAGCATAAACACGTAACGACCCGATAAGCACAGGGCGTAAAGTAAAAGTTCTCGAGCCTCTTTTTTGAATAAAGAGCAACACCCAATAACGCTTTCTCTCTCTCTCACGACAATTTTCGCACACATAGACATATACACACGTCTGCGCTACAGCGGAATGCCTTTGAGAACATTTCCGGCGCCGCCTCAAAGCGCAAATAAGAGCTAGTAAAAAAACTTCGGCACGTCGACGACTGCGTCAAATTGTCAAGCGCGAAGAAAAATGTTTCGTCGGGTTCTTTCATAATGCTTGGCGATTCGGAAATTGGCTGTGATAGAAGGAATCGTAGGATAGAGAGGGAAAAGGGAGGTTTGTATCTGTGTCTGGGACGCGGCAGCGAATTGGCCGAGATTTTGCGCGCGGCGGCGATTTCCGAAGGAAAAACGAATGCAGCGACTGGCAAATGTCGACGTTCATGCGGACTCCAGCTTGAAAGAGTAAAAGGATTGGGTAAGATTTATATATGCATATCCTACGTTTTTAAAGAGTACTGAATCTAACATACAAGAGTTTATCATTTCAATGATGTGGGAAATGAAAATGAAGAAGATATCTGATTTATTGGTTAATATTTCGATTGGTAGTTGTAAGCCATTTCATTTAACTGCTATAAATGAAAAATCACCAATCTTCCCTGAGTAATCCTAGACACTCAGTTACATAAGCATCACTTGAATATATGCTGATAAAATTATCAGGCGGAAACATATTTCAATATATTTATATATTTCAGGTGAAATTAGCAGCCCAAAATTTTAAAACTACTCAAAATTTGTTGAGTATTTGACACTTAGTTTTTTATAAAAAAAACATGTTCTAGAGTAAAGTTTTAGAGCAATATTTCCATAATTACAAAAGTTATTGCACATCAAAAATTGTGATTTTTGGCAATTTTCGGTGAAAACTCATATTTGCCATTTTTTTACTCAAAATCCTGAAACTTTTTGTATAGAACATTAATTGGGAAAAAGTTTGAATTTTTTCTGTAGAATGTGCCAGTATTTAATTTATGACCCTTTTTGAAAGTCTCTGATTGGCTACTTTTTAGTATACCTTCATCAAAGGATATTAAGACTGTGGCTAAAAATTTTTTGTTCGACAAATTTTATTCTGATTCTCTATTGTAAACCCTTTAACATGATCCCTGGATTAAGATTGGCCAGCTCTTCAGAAAAGAGGTATGAATTTTTAAAAATAGTAAAAAGACCCTGTTTTTTATATGACAAGCGGATTCAAATTTACTTATTACTGACTTTCATGTGTTTATTCCACAAAATTTTGTTTTTACGCTGTTTCTTCAATAGAGTATGATTATATTTTACATCACAGTTGTAAAATATAATCATTAAAACTATTCATTGCTTTAATAATATCAGACTATTGCAGGTAGCACGTATAACACATTGCAAGAACTTGTTTGTCTACAAATTTATTTTCTATACTACTTATAAATGTATAATTGTCTTTTAGACATTATATCTATAGTCTTAATTTAACTAATAAAAAATGTAGAAAGCATAAAATAATATATAAGTACAATAGGTAAGGTCATGATGTTATAATAATAAAGAATAAACCTATTAGGTTAATCAGAAAAAAATTTGTCGAACAAAAAATTTTCAGCCACAGCCTTAATATCCTTTGATGAAGGTATACTAAAAAGCAGCAAATCAGAGACTTTCAAAAAGGGTAATAAATTAAATACTGGCACATTCTACAGAAAAAATGCAGACTTTTTCTCAATCAATTTTCTATACAAAAAGTTTCAGGATTTTGAGTAAAAAAATGCTAAATATGAGTTTTCACCGAAAATTGCAAAAAATAACAATTTTTGATGTGCAATAACTTTTGTAATTATGGAAATATTGCTCTAAGACTTTAGGAACACGTTTTTTTTATAAAAAACTAAGTGTCTACAAATTTTGAGTAATTTTAAAATTTTGAGCTACTGATTTCACCTGAAACTCCCCATAAACGTTATACTTTGTAAAACGATATACCCATTGCTCAAGCGCAAATATGTTGTAATCAATGAATGTTTTATTTGTATTATTAATTATAAGCAAACCATCTTTTAAAATCACGTACATCTGTCATCTGAAAATTTGAGAAAAAAAAACTGTTTAATACAATTGTTCTAACACTGCATCATTAATAATTTCGCTTGAACGAAAGTATGAATTTACATTTTGAGCGTGAAATTGGCAATTTATCTAAAGTCTACTATACTTTGAGTGACGTAATTTTAATGAATAGAAAGTCGTCAGTTTCAAAAAAAATCTTGTTCGTAGAATTTATCACATGTTAAGTATTACTTATAGAATGGCCCCTCATACTTCTATTTATTGTCAGTGAAAGAACTCGCGTTTGCTAAAAGTTTTATCGATTCGTCATGGACAATTTTCTTTCTTCCCCGTAATGCCTTGCAGTCCTACTTTTCTTCCTCTCTATACGCAGGCTTGCAACCAACGTCAATTACATCGGGAGACCGCTTGCTCGTAATTGAATCCTTAAAAGGAGGAATTCTTCGCGTTCGCGTGTATCACGATCGCTACAACTATTGAGAGTACTATACACGAGGAGAAGCAATCTACAGCAAAAGGGCGAAGAAAAAAAGAATGTCTCTCGATAATCAAGAAAAGAGAGCAGGTCACGCCCGCATGCACATAGTTCTATCTTTATCTCTTTTCCTTTTTCTAATTCAATACAGATAGAAGTAAGAGAGAAAGACAGAGTAGGACTTGCTTTCGGGAAGTTTGAAGCCTGCGAGAAATCGATGATGAGAAATAGTGCATGTCGGACTTTATTGAGGGGGATTCGCACCTTGGGTATTCAAATCGCGCCGAGGCTTACGTATAGATCGTTCGTGTTGGACGAGGGATTATTTCGCATGGATTATTAGGTTTCAAGTCATGTTGGCGGATCGATGTCCGGGCTTACAACGCGCAAAGACGCATTGTCCCAGTGGGGAGAATCCAATATCCTTACCGGAGACGTCTGTGGTCTGTATCGCTTACATTGTATATACGGTAGCGTACTGCTGCAATGTGTTTTGCGATCCATTGATTTTCATTAAGATTTTTATATTAATGTCTATAATAGTGATTTTCTAAATAAAAAAAAAATAATATTAATCAATGGGTCAATTTAATTGATATATAATTTTGTATGAGATGAATAAATATAGGAGCAGTTAGAACAATAATGAATAAATTTAATCCCTACGCTCATCAGATTAAATTATAACTAAATAAAGTTGGGAATCTCTAAACGAACTTGTATAAAGTTAAGGTTTGGAGATTATTAGCAATTGCTTTTTATTAAGATTGAAAAAATAACGAGGAAAGTGAAAAAACTAAACATATTCATGTATAATTACTAGTTACATGACTCAACTAACTCAACTAATTGTAAGTAATCAAGAAAAAGATACGGTAAGTGTTTAAAAATATAATTCTTTTAACAATTCGTAATTTAAAAGTTTGATTTAAATAAATCTATGAAAATATACGTGATCATGGCCCCCGCTCGTGTCAAAGCCTCTGAAGGTCGATAAAAGTGACATGCTATTATAGCTATATTCTTCAGGTAATGAAGTGTCAGTGAAAGTGTAAAAATAAGGAAATGGTGACTATAAAAGTTATTTTACATGCGTTTTGACTAAATTTATGGATTATATATAAACACTGTTTAAAAATTTGATATTTTTTAGGTTAATTGTGTCATTAAAGAAATAATTATTAATATAAGTGACGCTTTTCTATAAAACTATACGTCTAAAGAAATTTTGCTCTTTGTCAACAATTTTTGTGTTTTTAAAATCGATACTGTGTTCTATTTATTCATCATGTTGGATACAGTAGAAATTTTATTGAGATTTAATTATAACTTGGTAATTGTTATTAATAGTCAATTCTTAACAAAATTAATAGAAGTTAAGGTAAGTTAAATATTTAGAATTTAATAGTTAAATTTTGAAAATTTTTAATGTTTGTAGAGAGGCTTTAAAATCTTAATGAAAAATCAATCCATATGATTTCTAAACTTTTATTAAGCAATATCACCTTTACAAAAACTTCTTTATTTTGTATCATCCAAAAACACCATGTATATCAATTACAAAGTACTTCGAACAAACAGAACAACCGTAGTTATCTACCACCAAAATATCGAACGGCCAGGCGCGGATATCTTCCCGCTTATACTACTACGCGCCGCAGCGAAATCCCATTTTCCAAATCCGGCGACTCTTACACCACAGCAGCACACCGCGCGCTATACGCGTATCTCCTTACGCGCACGTACAATTCTCTCTTCCTCCTCCTCTACCTTCCACCCTCAAAGAGTCTTATACGTACAAGCTATATACTGCTATCTGCTGCGCGTCTCGCGCATTCCCTTCACGAACGGTATAACGCGTGCGGTGCGCGCGCGCCTCGAGAGTTCGGATAGTCGTTATCGGAGCGCGCGCGTGTCTACGGCAATGAAACCACGCGCGTTGGCTCGATTTCACGATGAGCGCGCGTTCTTAGGAGGTGTACTACACGTGTATAACGTACGGTATATATATAGAGAGAGAGAGAGGGAGACGAGTGAGATTAGTTGATCGTGGCGCAAGGCGTATTGTATTGCACTGGATTTTAAGATTCGCTGAGGCGAATTGCGAGGAATCGTAGGGGGGAGAGAGGGAGATAGAGTGATTTCGAGGATGGAGAGATGTAAAAGGGGTACGTGAGATGCGGGGATATATGTTGAGAGATGGAAAGGATGGATGGATGAGATGAATTATCGATCGGGAGAGAGAGAGAGAGAGTCGAGAGCAAAGGGTTTGGAAAAGTGGGTGATTGGGCCTGATCAGATTTTCCTGGAGTGGATTGCAGAAAAATATTTAGAAATATAAAAAAAAATTCGAGAGTTGAGAGTAGAGATATGTGTCGAATAAGGGTTTGCTTGAAAATAGAAAAAATTTTTTCAAAAGATTGTGCCTTATATTAGTCAAAATGACATTCCTTTGCGTATACTTAGTTTTTGTTTCGAACTCTTACCTTTGTTAGAAATTGTATCAAAGTATTAGTGATTTGTATATTAAAATATATACTGGTTTGTCAATTGTCAATAAGTAGGATTATTTTTTGCAAATGCATATCACATATTAAATTTAATTTTTAATCATCTATCTGCGACCACGTTAAAATACAATAAACTTTATTGAGCATCATAAATTCAAATTTAACAGGGTCAACCAGCCGACGCGTAACAGGAAAACCACTCGGTTACCACTGGTAAATAGGTCGCACTGTAATCCCTCTCTTACCTCCCTTTTCACCTTCCACTACTTCAGCGACACAAATTTTCGCTCGCTCGCGATCATCCTATAGCCACGCGGCGTATACCAAAGTTCCGAAACCTCGCGGACAGAGAAACACACTCTCGGATCTCTCGGTTCCCTTTAGCGACGCAATGTCCAAGCGCGGCAACTTCTTCGCGGCACTCAGAGTCTGAAACATTTACACAACAGCTGCCGCGCGCACGCGGAGGCGACGCGAAAGAGAAAGCGTTGAGCGCGCACTATACTCACTTTCGCTTTTTCTCGCCTGAGTAAGCAACCGAGCGAGCGAGACTTTTCTAACGAGAGACAGCCGCCGGCGCAAAAAGTAATTTCACCGAGGAGGAGTTCGGAGGAGCGTGAACTTTATGAATTTTTGATGCGGGTGGATGAAAGGGGGTCGGGAGATGGCGGTTGGAGGGGAGGAAAGAGAGGCGTACGATGGGATCGAAGCAGAAGTGAGAATAAGGTTCGTGAGGGAGGGATTTGATCAGTACAGAAAGGGATTTCGCGTGGAATTTATTGCATGATGTAGTTTTGTACCGGTGAGAGAGAGATATGCCGCGTGTCTCTGTTTAATCGATTCTTCCCTGTAATCGTATACTTTCTATTTTGTGTATATATAGTTATATATTTTAGTTCTGTGTTCAGCGAAATTTATTGTTAAAAGAAGTAAACAAGTTAATACACATACTTATTTGAACGGAATTTCTTATAATTTTAAGATCAATTCAGGAAATACATTATTAAAGATTAAAATGCAAGGTTTATTTTAATTAAAAAAATGTATATAAACCGGCATTGAGATAAATGAAAATCCTCTTTTTACAAAAGTAGAATTGAGATTATATTTTCTAATTCATTAAGAGAAATAAATGAAGCTTCTACTTTTTCCAAAAGGGAATTTCATTTTCGTTATGATAATCCTGAGTCGAAAAGGAATTCTCCCTTTTGTAATCATTTCCGCAGTTTATATTTTCCCAGTTGATTTAGCTGATGTGAAACGGTTAGATTAGTTATAAATTCTTTCCATGTACCATAGACATATTAATTATTTTGAAAAAACTTATTGATTGACTTTTAAGTCAGAACTAATAGGCAAATAAATTAATGAGAAACGATTTGATAATAAACGGCAAGTGCTTTCTTACTAAGGCCTTTTTTCGAATCGTCTTCATATAGCAAGATGCAATCGGATCCGCCTCATAAAGTTATGCATATTATGCATATGTAACGAAAGTAATAAAATTTTTTTCTTCAATTTCAGTTCTAAAATTATGATAAACAAATGCTCTACTAGTATTACTACATATTATTTATTTTCTACTCTATGTTTACATCACCCTTTCACTTAAAAAGTCGTTTAAGTTCATAAATAATTTTTTCATACATGCTTTGACTAATTATAAGAGAATGTTAATTTAATATTTATTGTTTCGTGATTACTGCATTGACTCACGAGTCCTTAGAGAACTACCTAAGCGCCCCTAACGTGCGCGCGGCATACGCTCAACGTCGCGCACATTATATATACATCGTTATTTAAGTCATTTCGCGATGGAAACTCAATCCACCTAATAGAATTACCATATCTCACGGATTCATCTCCCTCCATACTTTGCATTAACACTCATCTCGTGCGTACGTATACCTATCTTTTTCTTCTCTCTCTCTCTCTCTCATCTATAGACTATGTGTGGGTGTCATCTATAGACCCCCCAACATAGCTCTGCAAGGGGCCACCGATCTACTTCATGTTCTGCGTGACCTGGGTGCCGAATATAGCCATAAGTTCATCATGGGGGATCTAAATGCAGACTTGTCACTAGCGTCCGACGCGGATGCACTTAACATCCGAAATCTAGCCCGGGAATTATTACTATACATCGTACCTCACAACCCAACCCATCACATGACACTCACATCTCACACCTGGATTGACTTAATCATGACTGACGAGAACGACGAAGTGCTACACCATACGAATGAATGCTTGCCCAGTTTTGGTAAACACGCGGTCATTGACGCTACTATTAATTATTTTGTGCCGGAACCGGTAAGAGATTCCCTCTCTTACAGAGATTTTAAAAGTATATGCCCGGAATCTCTCAATGAACTGCTTGTAAACTGTGATTGGGTAAGCATGAGTTCGATCGAATCCGATTTGGAAGGTGCACTGCTTTCACTCAATCAAAATTTAAATCATGCAATAGAAAAATTAGCTCCTTTAAAAATCGTAAAATCTCGCGACACAAATGCTCCTTGGATTGGTCCTGAGCTGAGACTGCTGATTGGCAAACGCAATGCAGCCCATAGACGCTATAAGTGCACTGGGCGGTCGGCGGTGTTCGATGAGTTTTTTCAGCTCAGTAAGGAGGTTGAATTCCGCATTACTTGAGAGCGCAACTCCTTCCTACACAAACAGCTTTCTGACGCTCTTGATGCTAACAAGGACATATGGAAGGAAATGCGGAATTTTGGCCTTCTACCGAAGCGTAAAGAGGAGGATCTGTGTGGCTTCACGCCGGGTGAACTGAACGCGCATTCTGCTGGTATATCCGTATCCCCCCTTGAAAACTTAGATGACGCAATGGACTCTATTTTACCTGCAACTGAGGAGGGTTTTTCTTTTAAACCAGTTTCGTTAAGAGATGTAGTCCTTGCTATTTCTCACTTCTCCTCGCAGGCAAGGGGGGCTGACGGGGTCCCCAGGGAGGTGATTGTGAAGGCTCTACCTATAATTGGTGAATACTTAGTGCGGATCTTCAACTCCTTTTTTTCGCAGGGAGTCTTCCCGAGTACCTGGAAGCAGGCGCAAATCATTGCACTCAAGAAGCGAGTAGTGCCATCATCGGCGTCGGACGTTCGTCCCATTGCCCATTTTTATTTCCTGTCTAAGGTGCTCGAAAAGATAGCCCATGACCAAATCACGGAGTATCTCAATAATAACAATCTACTCGATCCACTCCAAGCCGGATTCAGAAAACATCATAGCACTCAGACTGCACTTCTTAAACTCACTGACGACATACGGATGGGTATCGACAACAGAAAACTGATGCTACTACTGCTCTTCGACTTTAGTAAAGCCTTTGATACCATCTCTCCGACAAAACTTCTGCGTAAACTGTGTCAGCTCGGGTTCTCTAGGACAGCTCTCCTTTGGATCAAGTCCTACTTGCAAGGCCGCACCCAGATGGTCATTACCAATAAGAATGATAACTCTGAATGGCTTGAAACAAATCTGGGTGTTCCGCAGGTTTCTGTCCTTGGTCCCTTGCTCTTTTGTTTATATGTTAATGACCTACGTGACGTCCTTGACGCTGACGCTATTAGACATCTGTTCTACGCAGACGACCTACAGATATACATACAAACGACCAAAGATGAGATCCTTGAGAGCATCGCTCAACTTTCCAACGCGGCGCAAATGGTGGCTGGATGGGCTGAGCGCTCTGGTCTTCATCTCAACGCTGGCAAGACCAAAGCAATTGTCTTTGGCTCCAGGAAAAATGTTAACTTCGTTAACTCACTGGATTTGCCAGGCGTTGTCATGCATATTGAAGAGCACATCCCATTCAGTAGCGGAGTTGCGAGTCTAGATGTTACTCTAGATAGTAAATTGACATGAAAACCGCACATTGACACAGTGACTAAGAAAGTTATAGTGCGTTCACAGTAGCGGGGGCGCTAGCGAAAGACAAGGTCTTCTCCCAAGTCCGTAAATAATGCACTGTTATGCCGATTACGACCTTAGAGTATAAAAGTAATAGATTCTACACTAATAACATCAAGGCGAGAAAGCGAATCCGAAATAAATTTCAGATAGACTGGTGACAGCTCCAAACTTGCCAATGCAGTCGACCTCTAAATCTGTAATACTTGTATTAAACTCGCACCTGCGTATAAGACTCGCAGAAGCATGTTCGAAGAATCGTGCTTACTATGGCGATATATCCCTATATGTTAACAGTCACGTATGAGTAAAACCACTTTCAGTC
>JAWWEQ010049609.1:0-13106 GCA_035583055.1 Torymus tubicola
ACTCTCTCGCAAAAACTGCTGCCAAATCAGACAACATTGACATTCCGGTTATACCTTTCTCAGATTTATACGAACAGTCAAAAAAAGACATGTACTCTGAATTTAGACACATAATCCAAAGCAAAGCAGCACACACAGGTAAAACATACTTCAACCTTTATTATAACGATGGAAAAAAACCCTGGTTTTCTAAAAAAAATCTCAGCCGAGAATTCATTGTAACGCTAAACAGGAGCAGATCGGATCATTACAATTTAGCTGCTTCTCTTTCTCGTTTAGGAATTGTAAAAGACTCTAAGTGTAAATGTCAATGCGAAGATGAAACTCTCAATCATGTAATCTGGCAATGCCAATTATACGATGCACAAAGAATCAAGCTCATGTCCGCTCTGAGGAAACTTAAACACTTTCCACCTTATAACATAGAAAGTTTCATTGCGAAACCCGATATTCCGGCCTGTGAAAGCATTTATAATTTCTTGAAAAATTGTAATTTGAAAATATGAAAAAATATCATTGTAACTACTGTTCTATTGTGTTATTCGTTTTTGTAATGTAGCAGAAATAAGCCTCCTCGAGGTTTGAAATGCTTAATAAAAAAAAAAAAAAAAAAAAAAAAAAACATTGCTACACACACACACACACATACGCGCACGCACACCCACACGCACGCACACACACACACACACACACACACGTGCTGTATTAGAAATATTAGACAGACTCTTTTCCGTTCCGGATCCTTACTCGAAGCATTTCTGTCAAGCGTTATTTTAAATACTATGTTACCTTATTTCATTGTAATTAGATTTTTTTACTTTCTATAATAAAATCACCATAATTCTTAAAACTACTTGCAGTATTGAATAACATTGTAATTGTTTAAACAATTCAACCCAACTTTTTTTTTAATTCTTTATCATCCTTGCAAAAGAACGAGGTCACCCGGAGCCAAATGCACATTCGAGACGCTTCCTTGAGGTTTTGGCCCTGTCGCGCCGGTCATTCCGATCGCGCGTGGGCACAGTTCCTCTTCTGCCGATAAATCGATTACCGGAAACAGAGGAAGAGTGCGTGGTGAGACTGTCTCGCGGGCGCAGGCCTACAGGGGCGTCCGAAGTACGCGAGCTCGCTAGCTGTTCGTTGCTGAGTAACGCCGCTGTTGATAAAAAACGAGCATCTCACGCCAGTCAGGAAGACGAGAGTTTTCTCTGTTTTTTCATTCTCCTTTGAACTGCCAAAAGGATCACATCGTGTCTTTTGCTCTCCCATAAAATAAAGCTTTTATAATAAACTTAAAACCTGTTATCAAAACATTCATTTCCTTCTCGTGCATAATGAAACAATTACATTAGTATGCCTTATCTGTATCTCATGTGGTAGCGGTTTTTGTTGTAGGTGCGGGAGCAGCTCATAGATTTTTTGCGAAGCTGTTTGTTGTAGTGGAGATAATGAGAGACAAAACCTGTACTATGGTGAACCGTGAAATTGAGACAATCCTGCACGAAAAGAACGAACTTAGCCCATTTGGTATGACGGTCCGTGCAATATGTGTATACACGGGTAAAATTGCCCACAGCTGTATGTTGTGTTAATAGTCAAGCTTGCTGTCTGTGTCCCCTCCATTGAAAAAGAGTGCGCTAGCACGGCCCGTGCGATGGCTGTCAGCTTTCTCCGCCAAGCTTGCGAGCAGTTAAAATAGTTAAAATAACATCCAAAAATGGTAGTGACTTACGGAGAAGTTATGATTTTTCTAAACTCAAGGTTAAACCACGTTCGCTTAGTTTAGCAAAAAGTCGATCTAAATAGCTCACGCGCTCTTCAAAAACTTTAGATATGATTAATAAATCGTCGACGTACGAGTTAAAAAAATCTTTTATCTCGGGTCCTAAAGCTTCAATAAAAGCTGAACCTGAATCCTTCACGCCGAAAATTATTCGCGTGAACTCGTACGTAAGGCCCTTATATACAAGAGCTGTGTATTTTCTAGAATTGCTGCGGAATTTTAATTTTTGCAATCAATAACTTATTTTAAAAACGCACGTCTAAACATAGTCTCACACTCCCGTTTTTCTTTAGCACTACACGCTCAGAATTGCAGTATTGGCTTTTCGATCGACAAATAATACCCATGGTGTCCATCTCTTTTATTTCGCGATCTGTGTCAGGTTTCAAATGCAATGCGACTGGATAGGGTCGCTGTACGAAAGGTTTATCGCTAGTAACGCGTATTACGTGTTCGTATCCTTTTAAACACCTTTATATACACACGATTGCTTTTCCCGTACATTTTGAGGCAAAAGAGATTCCGTCGCACCCAGCAGACTCGATATGTCGTGAAAAATAACTAATTTTTGACAAGCACCTTACGACTAATATAAGTATTATGTTAAGTATTATTTCAAGTAATTCTTAAAAAATAAAGTTAACTAGTTAAATAATAAACTAAGAAATTACTTAAGAAATGCTCAAATAATTACTTCAGAAATTACACGAAAAGTTATAGTAGATTAAACACCTTGGCCAGTAAAATAAGAAATGTTTCAGATCTCATGTAATTGTCGGCCGAGGCGTAGCCAAGGTTGGTAAATATGTGATCTGAGGCTTTCTTTTTTACTGACCAAGGTGTGTATACTATTTTTCTACTCTACGGTACCGGAAAGCGGCAACTGCGTTTCGCGCAGCGGCCAGGAAGTTGCCGCTTTCCAGCCAGTGTGCAGAAAAAGTAACTTTTTTAAGAAATTTCTCAAGTTATTGCTTAAATATTAGACTTATTTCTTAAGTAATTACTTAAGCTATTTCTTAAATGTCAGACTTATTTCTTAAGCAATTTCTTAAATAATTACGTGAGTTATTATTTAAATATCGTACTTATTTCTCAAGAAATTACTTAAGTTACTTCTCAAGTTATTACTTGAATATCGGAGTTATATTCCAAGTAATAACTTAAGTTTTACTTAGGAAGTTACTTAAGCAATGACTTAAGTCGTAACCGTTGGTAACGCAAAGTTGACTACAAAACCAAAATATTCCGTTGGGCGGAGCATATGATTGGCGGTTATAATCACGCGCCCCGATCTCCTATTGGTGTTTATTTCTTCAGTTGGTCAGATTCTCGGAGACTCTATATATTTATATCTAATTATACGAATAAATATTGAAATAGTTTTTTTGTCAGCGAGACACACTTAATTCTCATAGGAATGCTCACCCACATATTTCCAAATTACTCTAAAAGACTAAGAGAACATTAGAATCTAATGTAGATCTAGTGATGCTGCTGCTCATTCAATGCGAAAACTACTTGAATCGAAAAGTTATATTCCTTATCAAGTGGAAATCAGCAGCATGACTACATATGTGCAATATCCTTCAGGGTATGTCCTTTAGGATATTTTGGAAATATGTGGGCAAACATTTCTTTGAGAAGTGAAGCTTTTATAAAAAAAAAACTAATAATCTGTGCGAGTATATAAGATTATATAATAATACTGCTGTACATATGTGGAAAAAGTTTTAACAACTTTCTACTTTTGCAATATGTAATAGTGTTTTGTTTGCAAGGCATACTGCTTAACATGTTTCCAAACTACCTTGAAAGACGAAGACTTAGGGAAATTACAACATCTTGGCATACTGCTGATGTCCGCTTGACAAGAAATATAACTTCCGTTTTCTAAGTTGTCTTAGTCTTTTACTATACTTTGAAAATATATGAGTATCTTATGTTACAATGATGCGATCAGCTACGGAGAGCATCACCTAGACTCCGTTATCGGCTACCCCGAGCACCTAGATTGCGCACAGAATGCTCTTCGATCCCTGGAAGCGAGAAGCTACGGAGTGAACCATCTAGACTCCGTCATCGACTACACCGAACACCTAGAATACACACTGAAGACTTTTCGACCCGTATAAGCGAAAAGCTACGGAGCGAACCACCTAGACTCCGTCATCGGCTACCTCGAGCACCTAGACTTCGCACTGAATGCTATTCGACCCTTTGATGCGATAAGCTATGCAGCGCACCACTTCCAGTTCGTCAGCGGCTACCCGAGCATCTAGAATACACACTGAAGGTTTTTCGACCCCTATAAGCAAAAAGCTACGGAACGAACCACCTAGACTCCGTCATCGGCAACGCCGAGTACCCAGAATATAGACTGAAACCTTTTCAACCCCTAAAAGCGAAAAGCAACGAAGAGCATCACCGAGACTCCGTCAGCGGCTACCCCCAGCACCTAGACTTCGCACTGATTGCTTTTCGACCCCCTGATGCGATAAGCTACGGAGCGCACCAAATTGCCACTTTCCTATATAGCACTTTGAGGAGCTCTTCAAACTGCTCAATCTACTGATGGCAATTTGAAGAGCTCCTCAAACTGATAGATTTCTCTCCAAACTGCCCAATACGTCAAAAATTTCTCCTCGAAATGCCTAATTCCTATAAATATACATGTGTATAATTCGTATTGTGTGTTTACCAACTGATAAGAGTTTTCTTGAAAGCCTTTGCGTGGATATAAATGGAAAAATAATGACTTCTGAAAAGAGAGAATCGTTTCCCCATTCAATCATTGCTGAAAAACGAAAATTGAAAGAAAAAGAAAAACAAACAACATCAGCAAAATCAAGTGCGAAAAAAGTGAAGGAAAGCTCCATTGTAAATAGCAAATCAATATTTAGTGATGAATCAGCGAGTGAAAATGAGACTGATACGTTCGTATATTTCAAATTATTCGTTATTTAAATACTTTCATAATTTAATAATATTTTTACAATATTCATCTATATATTTTTAGTAATAACGTTGAAAACAATAATGGCGAAATGAATGAAGAAAGGAGTGAACGAGAGAAAAAGAATGAACATGACATTGAAATCGAAGATGAGGAAGGTGAAGATAAGTGGGACCACGAATTGCCTGGAAGAAACTCGGAACGTTATTATCACTTCATGATACGAAGAAAAAAAATAAGTTTATACATATTTATATATATTCTTAATTTGTAATTCAAAACGTTTATATATGGCCGGTTCTCTGTCATTTCGCAGATGAAACATTTTGTTTTCGTTAAAAATTTTTTTATACTTTCTACTACATATTTTGAACTGCTATGAATTTTTTCAGACTTTAACCTATAGTTTTGGAGGTATAAGAGGTCAAAAACTGAATTTTTATGATTTTTTGCAGTTTTGACCGATTTTCATTAATTTATAACTCCCCAGGGAAGCAGTTTTCGCCATAGACACAAGAATAGTTTTTTTTGTAAAATTTTCTCAGTTTTTGTATAAATTCCAGAATGGTATTCTATCATTCTATAACCTAAAAAAATTCATTTAGGTTTTGATTTTTTTAAAAAATGTCTTATACAGGTCTGAAAAAATGTAGTTAAATTCTACGAAAAATTACAAGAAAAAAGTCTATGTAAGATATTTCGAAATTTTTCTTGGGTTTTGAGCAAAAAATTAATCAAAATTCTGAATTTAATGATGAAATTTTATAATATCAAAGAATTTTTTTGCTCAAAAACAAAGCAAAATTTTAAAATATCTTACATAGACTTTTTTTCTTGTAATTTTTCGTAGAATTTTACTATATTTTTTCAGACCTGTATAAGACATTTTTTTAAAAATCAGAACCTAAATGAATTTTTTTAGTTTATAAAATGATCGAATACCATTCTGGGATTTATACAGATACTTTGTACAATAAAAAGGTATTTCCATGAATTTTTAAATGGAAGGTATGTGAGTGACAGTGTAAACATACAGCTTTATATTTTCTCAGTTTTCCAATAAAATATTTTTATTGAAAAACTGAGAAAATTTTACAAAGAAAACTATTCTTGTGTCTATGGCGAAAACTGCTTCTCTGAGGAGTTATAAATAAATGAAAATCGGTCAAAACTGTAAAAAATCATTAAAATTCAGTTTTTGACCTCTTATATCTCCAAAACGGTAGGTTAAAAAAATCTGAAAAAATTCATAGCAGTTCAAAATATGTAGTAGAAAGTATAAAAAAATTTTTAGCGAAAACAAAATTTTTCATCTGCGATATGACAGAGAACCGGTCATATATTCTTAAATTGTAATTCAAAATGAATATTATTTATTTCAGTACACAATGATCGAGATACCGTAGGTAACGACAGAATCTCACTGGTATCGAATAAGCCAGAAGAAGGAAAAATAATTATCCACACATGCATACTGCCACACAAGTACACTCAGACACTAAACCACACAGGCGAATACACTTAGATTCAGAAAGGCATAGGCATATATACTGAAGCACATACTCTCTAAATGTAAAGCAGTGAAAAAACCACTATTCTAAAGTGTAAAGTAGGTCACTTTCAAAATAGTAAGTATTTACTCCAAAATTATGGGCATCCATTATTTCAATAGTGTATATGAACTTCTTTAAATAGTAAAATTTCACGATTTAAAGAAGTTAATATATACTACTAAAATAAGGGATGCTCATCATTTAGGAGTGCATATTCACTATTTTGAAAGTAATCTACTTTTCATTCCAAAATACTGATTTTTTCACTGCTTTGCATTTAGGCACACACAGGCGTACAGAGACCCAGACGCACACACACACACACATAACACGCTATAATAAATATAATGATTTATCTTACGCTTTCCGTTTTGTATTTAGTACACCTATTACATACCTTTAGTCGGATTGTATCAAGTATTTATTTATTATATTTACGTACCTTTTCATTTTTACTATAGATTCTTCTTATCAGAGGCGTTGATATTTTTATATTAGAATTAGAATTGACGTATTTGAAAAAAGGTGGCGATCAAATCCGAAAGAATTAACGAGAAGGCTCGTGCGTTTAATCATTGGTCCAGAAAATTTAAAAATTATGACGCCTACAGAACGGGGGAAAACTCGTGAAATACCTAAAAATGTTTATCAAGCAGTTCTGAGTAAGTAAAATCAATAGAATAATTAAAATACAAAAAGTTATTCTAAAATAAAAAAAAGTAAATTTTAATATAATTTCAGGATACGTTAATAAGAAAGCACCTGCAGGATCCCAGCTTCTTGAGAGAATATATAGAAGAGTGCTTACAAATGTGTAAAATCCTACGGAATCCAAAAAAAAAACGAAAAAATCTAATGCTGAATTGAATTGTAACCAGTAGTTCTTTTGTTGTATTTTTAAACATTAAACATTGGTTTTAAATAAAATAGTTATTTTACAAACATATTATATTGCGTATTCGTACCTTCGATAGAAATATACATCAGCCCCGTACTGCTGCAGACTGAGTGAAATGGATGTTTTTGACATTAAACCCATATGTATTTCGATAAAAGTATTGTGCTTTTAAAAAAATACGAAAATCTGGATTAATGATAAAAGGACTGGATTTAATCTAGCATTTTAGCTAGACTTTTGGAAAATATAAAAGTTTCCGTTTAAGTATCGGATATATAATCTAGCAATTAAGCCAGACTTTTTCCAAAATAAAATAAGTCTGAATAAAAGTGCCTGATTTAGTCTGGCACTTTTGCCAGACTTTAATTTAAAAAAAAACACAAGTCTCGGATTTCATCTGGCTATTTTGCCAGACTTTATTTCCAAAAAATAACAGTCCGGGTAAAAAGGCCGGATTTAGTCTTGCAATTTTACCAGATTTTATTGTGAAAAAAATAAAAGTCTGGATAAAAGTGCCGGATTTCGTCTGGTAATTGTGCCAGACTTTATTGTGAAAAAATATATTTGCCTTGGAAAAAGTCTGGGATAGTGGCCGTAGCGAGACTACCGCCAGACTTCCCAAGCCAGACTAAAGCCAGACATCAGCCAGACTAATTTTTTTTCTAGGGAGGCATCGTCGAAAATTAAATAAAATTTCATACCCTTTTGGCAGTCGGAACATGTTATAAAGAGAAAAATGTCATTAAAGTTAAAAGTATTCTCTATACCATTGGCATAAATAATACAAAATTACATTTCTTGAAGCGATTGTTAAAAAGTAACATTATTTATGAAATAGAATCTTATTGTGCGTCAAAAAAAACTAATTCATCTTATGTAAAATATTTATTAAATAGTGAAGAGCAAATAGGTGTTATTAAATATTTTGTTAAAGTATGTCAGTGTGATTGAAAATCGAATTTAAACTGTAAAAATTGTACTAATAGTAGTTGCATGAATTATGTGATTGTTTCTTCTTATCAAAGCGGACAGGCATTTTACACTCAATTACATAATTTTGTATCAAATATTTTTAAATGCAAAGAAAATGAGCCCGAAATTTTAATCGCTGTTAAAGCTCAAAATATATTAA
The DNA here is from genome assembly GCA_035583055.1 of Torymus tubicola. NCBI lineage: Eukaryota > Metazoa > Arthropoda > Insecta > Hymenoptera > Torymidae > Torymus > Torymus tubicola. Next base: position 8,323 of record JAWWEQ010049609.1, read on the forward strand.
AGTCTTGTTACAAAGTTATAGTCGATGATTATATCTTTGCCATCGAATCGTGTGATATGGTAGAAATTTTTTTTTTTTTTTTTTTTTTTTATTTGGTTATTTAGCGTCGCATCCCCCGTTAGGGTATTAGCGACGTGTTATAACTATTAAAACTCGTATTTGGTACTGTAGAATTAAATGAAAAAATCATCGTTTTTGTTTGGATCGCCTGAAGCAGTACTATGAATGAATTAAATACCATTAATTTTTACTCTCTAAAATTACTTTAAAAAAAAGTAAAAATATTGGCGAGTAAGTATATCCGTTTTTCTCTCTTCTGTGTCTCTCTCTCTTTTATTTTTAAACGTTTATGAAAGACAAGAAAGTTATGAAATCAATCAACAAATTGTTGAGTATTTAAAACTCAGTCAAATTTTCGCAGATTTTCTGCTAAATACGCATATTTTCCGGACGCGATAAAAGAAAATCAAAAAAAAATTTATTTCCCTTGGAAATTGAAAATATGGTTTTAAACAAATATCTTTACGAGATTTTTAAGGATTCCGTAAGTATAATAAAAAAATTATGAATTTTAATAGTGCAAATTACTAAAAAAAAATGAATAAACATTGTGATTGTTTACCTAAAAACTACAAAGCAACGCGCCCGGCAAGTATGCGTACACTGAAAAAAAGTCATTAATGATAGTTACTATAAAGCATAGTAAAATACGATTTAGTACAAATAACTACATTTTATTAGAAAATTAACAATATTTCAATATTTTTAAATAGAATTTTATAATAAATATAACTATTAATTACAGTTAAAATAAAATGGTTAAATTAGATATAATATATAGTAAATTTTAATAAAAATAAATTAGCTCTTTCTACTATCTGAAAATAGTAACTTTGAATAAATTTTTAAGTTCTTTGAACATAATAATAAATATAAAGTTTACTAAATATTTATAGTTAATTTTTGCTATAGTTATCAAGTACAAGCAACTTTAAAATTAATTCGTATTTACTATAAATATTAGTAGTGACAAAATCGCACTATATTTTTTAGTAAATTTAACAAAAAATTATAGTTAACTGAATTTTTTAAATTATTATTTATACTATACAACATATATTATTTAATGGATGAACATTAAAATTTTATCTATTTTTAACAACTATTTTTAACGCAGAAGAAGTTTTTTTCATTTTATTTTTCCATTGTTTATATATCCAGATTGAATGTTCTAAGAATTTAATTCGATTAATAGCCATGAAATATATACTCATACAGGTAGCCCTTAACGCGCAGAAAGCGTTGCATAGTCAAGAAGCAAAGGCGTGTCTGTATTTATAAGCAAAATGAGTGAGGTTAAAAGATATTTGAGTGAATGGAATCTTTTCCAATCTGAACAAAAATTTCAAGGTAACTTATAAATTCACACCTACGAAATTTATAGGAATACGTACAATTGAAAATATGTTTGTAAATATGAATGCATCGATATGGATGCATTACTGCATCTCCCCGATAAGAAATTTGAGGATACATTGGATTATTGGTAAGTTTTTTCACTTATAAATAATATAAAAACTTCTCTCCCCCCCCCTCTCTCTCTCTCTGCCACACATTTGTTACTATATTTGCACCAACAAATAGTGTGTCTTTGTTTTCGTATTCCTACATTCTTTCAATGTTTACGTATTCATAAATTTGTGGCGCCTCTGCCGACGGCAGAGCACTCGGCAACACCGCCTTTGCGCGTGCGCAAGCCGCGCAAGCAAGTGCTGATTCCGCGAGGCAACGACGAGCCAGAGTTCAACGGCAGCGTTCTCTCTCTCAACCGGCAGCCTTCGTCCAGTGCGCAAGCTTTTCAACTTCGCTCCGCAACAAGTGCAGCTACGCCACAGCTCTGGCACTCTCTTGCATCTTGTACATAGTTTGGGCAAACGCGCGCAATGCGTTTGCACCTTGTAAATAGTAGTCTTGAGTTTTATCAGTTGTAGTTTCAATAAAGAGATCTCTCAACCTTTGTGCACACAAACCAGACTTTCATTTATGCGCCCTTTCGTGTCACACACTTCCGGCTAGGCGCGAAGGAAACCCACGCGTATAAATATACAGATGACAATGAAGGTCGATATGAAGATGACATTGAAGATGATGGATATGACGTTGAAAATGAAAATGAAGCTGAAGAAGATGACATTGAAAATGATGGATATGACGTTGAAGCTGAAGGTAAAGTTGAAGATGGAGATACCAATGGAGATGGAAATTACAAAGATGAAACTGGCAGTCACGAAAAACTTAATGTAGAAGATCCTCTTTTCATTGATCCTGACAACATTATCAATGACACAGATAATTTTAATTTAAGTTTAAAGAAAAACGATTGTGAATATACTGATTTTGATCTTGATAATACAGAAGGTGTATCATCAAGTGATGAAATATAGAGTAGAAGGTTGCAGTAATTATAAAAAAAAAATCTTAACTATTATTATTTTTAGTTTCTCATGTTTACTTAATGTTATTAAGATAAAAATAACAAGTTCAAATTCGTTTCTAAGTTTCTACTGTAAAGAGGATTAAAAGTTACGCTAAAGTGACGCCCTTAAAGTTACACTACAGTGTTTACGTGTCACTAGATAGTAAAAAAAATTTTTATTTAATTTTCATAAGACTGACTTTATTAGTATAAGTTTCTACTATTTTCAGTCATGCTAAAGTGTTCACGAGTTTCTATATAGATATATTTAAAAAAATGTTATTTAATTTTCATTTTAGACTGACATTATTATTTAATATAAAGATATGTACACAAATGATTGTGATAATAATTATCTCGCCTGCGAAACATAGTTTAAAGAAATGAAGGATTTTTCGCTCTGATGCTAAAGATGTAACGGCATAACTGATGAAATGTAGAATAGAAGATTGTTGTATTTTTCTAAAAAAAAATCTTGCGATTTCTTGTAATGAGTTGACTCATTACACAAACGAAACGACTGTGAATTATTTGAAAAAAAACCTTTTATAATATGAGTTGAATAAAGTTCTTAGTTTTAATTGTTGCTAAATGCTTGTATTACTGACTCATTTATAACAATGTTAATAAAACTGAAACATTTTAAGTTGTAATTTGGTATTTTAGAATTTCCAAGTATGACTAATTCCGGCTTTAATATATATATTTATCGGACGGAATAAATTGAAATAAGATCATTAGATCTTTACACAAAATTTCTAATCGGAATAAATGTTTTCGTAATGTGATATTAGGTTTATTTGGATCAAATACGATTTAATCGAAAGTCTATCGATTCGCTCCAGCCTCTTGAACATCTTGGACTGCAAATACTAGAACCTCGAACCTAGAAGGAGAAAACCTCGACCCCTCGAACCTAGAAGCAGAATGCACTTTATACTCATGTTACTCATTATCACTCTTTATTCTTGCTATACTCTGTTGCTGTGGAACCTCTCTTTTCTTGCTCCAGTCGATGGCTCAGTCACTTCTCAATACTGACTTGGTTGACGGTTCTCACTCTTCTCTTTCTGAACTGGTTGATGGTCCGACTGTCTAGTAGCAATTCTCTAGATCAACTCCTCGTCGTTCGCCAACGTCGTTCTATTCAAACCAACTGTCCAGCTATTGTAGAGGGATGATATGTGCTAGGATTAGATTTTCTCTTACCATCAGGCTCAATGCCGTTAAATTAGCCTGAGTTCAACAACTCTCGCACAGGGAGTACACAGCTCACCTTATTCCCTTGGTTCATAATATACTATTATCTATGTTTAAAGTTATCTAAAACATTACATTACGAGCTTATACCTAATGCATATGAGGCTTAAACGTGTAGAAATCGCAATTATCTTTGTAAGGGTGTATCTTCCGAACGAAGAAAGATGGCACGCTGCCATTTGGAAGAAAGCTAGCTTATTTGGCCATGAAAATCATATCCAAATTTCACGAAAAAGGTGGTGTTTTTGAGAAATTCAATTTTGAAAAAAGCACTTTTTTCAGTTTTTCAATACATCTCAAAAACTATTTAAGTTATTTAAAATATGAAAAAACCACATGAAAGCTGGTAAAATTTCGCACAATTTAGAAAAGCAAACATCTCCTTACGATAACTTGGGCCAAAATTACGGCCATTTGAAAATAATGCGAATTTTTATTTTCAAAATAATGCTTTCATAATGTAATTCTTGATATCGCGCTACAGGGCTCCAAAATTATATTTCGACAAAAAGAAAAGATACGGGTCTAGTTAAATTTAATGTAGAATATGACTTCAGAGTTTCAAAAAAATCGACTTCATTTTTTTTGCTCGTTGAATCCATTTAGAATAGGCCGTATACTAACTTATAAGGGTACAATGAATATACTAAAACGCAAAAATAAAGGGGGGTCTGGTGTACCCTGGGGGGAGGGGAGCGTTTTACCCCGGTACTTTGAAAAACTCAGATTTTTGATAAATAAAAATATTTGCTGTATCTTATTATAAAAGAGTAAAATATTTACTTTTTGAATTTTTTTTCAATATAAAATAATATAGGATAAATTTTCTTAGGGGGTCCGCTTTTTCCCGGACTCCTCTAATATCTATTCACAAAAAGTTTGTGAAATCTCGACTGATTGTATTCTAGTTACCATAAATAGAAGTATCATTTGGATAATAACACCAAAAAGGGGTTATATTATGTTATCTCTAAATTTAAATTTATTAGTTTATAAGTTTTATAATTAATAAATTCGTATCAACGGTACGTATTAAAAGGTTCCAATT
>JAWWEQ010049610.1:0-13106 GCA_035583055.1 Torymus tubicola
ACCTTGATCTTTTTGAATAATATCTTTCCTAAGGAAATATACAACCGTTCCCATACTTTTCTAACACCCTGTATAATGTTATTGTTATTATACATGCAAATGCAATGACCTTTTTCAAAATCACCTGAAAATAATAATTGTATATATTCACAGTTAATAGGAATTGGCATCCTATTAACATTCACTATTAATAGGAATTAATAAGAATTGTTATGAGATATTTGAAAGAATACGGATATATTGCATATTAAAGATTAAACAAGTATATGATTAAATACTCAAATATGTTCATCATTAATTAACATGGAATTATAACCAGAATATGATGCAAGTCTGTTGTATTCGAATATATTGATAAACAATTATTCAAAATAAAATTATATTTATAAAAATTTTTGATATGGAAGAAGATATTCATTTATTTTATCAGTAGTAAATAGTGTAGTCATACTACCCGCACGCACGCACGCACACACACGCGCGCGCGCGCACGTACACTTATAGTATATAGCATACTTGTAGTATCAACAGATTAAAGATCTTTCTAAATTTTTGTAATTATTTTCTGTCACTGTTCAATGATTAGTGCATGCGTTTATTAAATAAAAGGGATTATTAAGCAAATATCTTTTATACATATTTTTTAAATTAGTAAAATATAATTGTAACCAAAAATATTTATGAATTTTTGTACATAAGTTAATATGTAATCATTATTATGTAATCAGATTTTCTTGGAATGTTAACTTCTTGACATCTTCCTTTTAAAACATCAGTAGTCATAATCAACATTTTAAATTTTATGTTTGTTTTTTTTATTTACAATTGAAAATGACTGACCCTTTAATAAATTTTATAATATAAATTAACAATATTTTAAGTTTCAAATTCTATCTCATTAGAAATCCAAATCCTATAAATTGTATCTATGAAATATATCTATTTAAAATTTATATGTGTAATATGAACAGTATCAAAATAAAACCGAGTGAGTCTTGATGAGCGAGTAAGGCCATGTAATGCCGAAAATCAACCCAATTTCATTATTTAATGAATTAACATTCGAATGTTCATTTGGAAAAATAATTCTCTCAGGCGCTGCGTATATGTAACTACTATGCTTAGAATTTTTTGTGATATTCTATCAACATTTCTATGAGATATCCCGTTTTAAAACTGGATAAAAATTCGAAAATACAGATTCCTATTTGCCGACATTGTGTTTTTTATTTAATTAAATAAGTTTTCAGTAGGTTTTTGAAAAAAATAGATTTGTCAGGCGCTCCATATACGTAAATACTATAAGTACTAAAAAATTTTTTTGAGTAATTCCATTAATAGTTGCAAAAGATATAGACATTCTAAAATTATGTCGGTTTGTTACATTACCTTAAGTATGTTATCAACAACACTAATTAATCAATTTTATTTAATCAATTTCTATAAATAAAATTTATTGCGTACTTAGAAGTATTATTTTTTTAAATCCTACGTTAAGTTTTTTTTTAATAGATAATAGATTTAATAATTTTTTTCAGATGTTAGGTTTCCTCTTATACTGAAGGCGCATCAACTCAAGCAACAATTTTTCACTTCAGAAATTTTAACTGAAATTTGTACAAGACTTGTTACTCATTACTTTGTATTGACTCCAACTGATCTAGAATTTTGGAATGTAGATCCTGAGAACTTTGGTTAGTTTCTAAATTTTTTTTATTTTTTTAATCATTTTAACGGAAAATTTTATTTTTTCTAGGAGTTGATGATTGTGGAGAATCTTGGAAATACAGTTTGAGGGTAAGCGATGGTTTAATATTATATTGACATGAAATTTACTAATATAACAGAAGTACACATTCACAGCCATGTACCGAATCGGTATTTCTCACGATGTTGCATCAATTCAAAGATGTACTTTCACGGGTTTTGGTTGAGCTCATGCAAAGGCATCATCAGCATGTCGATCCAAATGATTTACATGGTATTTTATTAAAAGATGCAGTATATAACGCAGTCGGTTTAGCAGGATTTGATCTTTATGATGAAGTCAATTTTGACCAATGGTTTTCTACGATTTTGAAATATGAATTGGAGGAAATGAGTAATAATTATAGAATCATACGACGACGTGTTTGCTGGCTAATCGGTCGATGGACAGGTATTTAATTAATCCTATTTATTCTCTCATACATTATTATTCTTTTTATTTTATATCATAATAAAGTACACGATACGTAATTGAAATTTCATTACTTAAAATAAAAGTGTTAGTAAGAATCTACAAGAAAAATGGTTTACGGCGGATGATTTCTCGGGGATTTCATATTCTTGGCAGCATCGTTGCTGGAGAAACAACTAATTTCTGAATTACATGAAGCAGAACAAATTATACAGTCCGCATTTTTCTTACTTTCCCAGTACAAATTTTTATCGAGATTGTCCTGTTGATAACTGCTAATTCACAACCAGTAGACATTACTTAAAGAGCCTTACAGCAGTCAAATAATCGGGTACCAAAGGGCATGACTAGCATTGTTACGTTGTAAAATATTTATATTGCGCTTTCAAATGTACAAAATCGAAATCTAATATGTTCAAACGAATGTATCTGAATTATCATAAGCGTAGCGAGAGATGGCAGCAGTTATCGAGGGCAATTGACAGTCAGGAGAGAGCTCTCAAACAGTTACTTGATTTGCGTTAATCAATATTGTATCGTGACTTAGTAACTTATATAACCAAAAAGAAAAAATCGCCGTTTCTCCATCATTAACAAAAATAAAATAAATTTGAAAGAAAAAGAGACGCAAATCTACGTATTGCGCACATCTTAAGATCTAACGCCTACCGGGCAATAACTAACAAACGCCTTCCAGGCAACATTTCTGTATAAAGTTATTTATACATTTTGTGCGCGATGACTGACCGCCGACTTTATGACAATTGTGTTAATTTGTTAGTGTTTGATTATACTTCACCTTGTTTGCGACGCAATTAATTTATTAACTTACACTGTTTGATCGACAATTCAAAATTTTCTGTTTTCGATAAATCTGGGTTTTTTATGCCGTTACGGCTTTTTCCACAAATATTTGAATTTATTGCATTGTATTTATTATTTAAAAGTAAGTAAATCGATGCAGTAAATAAGTGATAATTTACACAGTTATCTATGCCACCTAAGGATAGCCTTCAACTGCAAAACATAGTGCCTCCTGTGAGGTTGGAAAGGCTTCACGAAAATAACGAGTAACTTCGCGCACACAAAGACATTCGCATGCACAAAAGCATTCGTGCGCTCAAAGACATTAGCACATTGCATGCCTCGGCGAAGGTGAAAACACGAAGTCTTACAACGACATCGATCACATCATCGACTCCAACGGACACTGCGCTTCCTTCATCGCTGTTGTTGCTGTCATTCCAGTTCTAGGAGACCTCAACTCCCAGTCGGTTTCTACGTCGCGGGATTTATTTTGAGACAAGTTTCTTTTTCTATTTATTGAATTTCAATTTCATGTCTGCTTTTTCATCGATTTTGACGCTATTACGACTGACAATTTTCATTATCAATAAAAATCATATTTATTTGGCGGCTTATTGAGTCAATTTCGAACATTAGGAACGAAACTTAAGCAAATAAGTGTACATCACTGGCTCGTGTTTTGCAACGGTTACTCTAACAACATTTCATTTTTATGTTTCATTGTTATATACTCTCATTTTACATTTCTAAACGTAATTGTTTGATTTTATAAAGTTTAACTTTTATCTTTCATTATTTTATAACTTATTCAACCGATCTATTCAAATAGATTTAACTGAAGATCAACAAAAGCGCGTTGATTATATTATAAATAAATATAAAACTTTGGAGGGACAAATAGGAAATTTAATGACTTATCTAGAGGGTCTTACACCAAATCCCACCAATGCAAAGTTACGTTTAGAGACCATCACGGCATTATATAGGGACTACATTAGATACAACGAAGAACTGACTTCCTTACAATCAGACCATGTTCAGGTTGTTGCATTTCAAAATTTAGAGACTAAATATTATGATGTTGCTACCTCTGTAAGTCAATTACAAACAGTGGGAATAAACGTCAACTCAACTTTCAATACTAGTTCCCAAAACATCACTTTTACTGATAGGCATGAGGTTCCCAAATTACCGACGATTAAACTTCCAACTTTTGATGGCAGCAACAATAAGTGGTTATCTTTCAAGAACAAATTTGTTGCCCTTGTACATTCTCGTGCAGATTTTAGTAACACCATTTTGTAACACTAACTAGCCTAAAGCTTGGCAAGGTCTCCTCAACTCATACGACCAAACACGTCTTCAAACTGTTAAACATCTAGACTCGATTTTTAATCTTTCAGTTATTTCTAAGACAACTCCTGCCGATTTATCAATGCTTATTGATAAAACTCTACAACATTTACATATACCAGAACAGCTAGGTATGAAGATTTCTGATGCAGACATTGATCGACTTTTAGAACGACGACTTCCCTCCACCACAAAGAACAAATGGGAGGAAACTCTCGATATGAACAAAATGCCATCCTTAGATCAATTATTTACGTTCATCAAGAACACAATCTTCAGACTTCATTCGTTACAGCAAACCTTTCCAGTCGTTGAGGTTTCGGGTAGCAATAGGAAGCAACCAGGAGAAACTGTCAATTATCCTCAAACTAAAAACTCCAAAACGTGCGCTGGATCATTTGTCACGACTTCATCTTCATCTTCTTCGTTTTCTAATCTATCATCTTGTCCGATATACCATGACATTCATCGTTTATTTAAATGTTTTTCTTTTCACAAGCTTGGTATTCAAGAGCGATGGGATTTTGTGAAAGCAAACAAAATATGTCGCAATTGTCTGTGGAATCATCCGCTTCCTTGCAACAGCGAAAAACGTTACAAAAAATGTAATCGCAATCATCATACTTTACTCCATAATGAGAAAGGGTTGCAACAGACAAAGATTCATAATCTTCAACCTAAAGATGACAGATCAAATACTTCCATTAATGTTAATGTTCCAAAAGCATGACTAGCACAACATTCATATACTCCTGTAGTGTTTCCATCTGATTCTCAATTAATGACAACTGCAGTTGTCAAGATTAAGTCTAAGCAAGGAAATTTCATTAGAGCACGCGCGTTATTAGATTCTTGCTCTAATTTCAATCTTATGACCAAGAACTTTGCGAAGTTATTAGATCTATCTAAACAATCATGTTCAGTTAATATTGGAGCAGTAGACGGTCTAAGCACTGTTTCAAAAGAATACGTTCAAGTTATGTTTTATTCGAATTACAATAACTTTCAACATCAATTAAACTTCTTGATTGTAGCAACCATTTCTGACGCCATGCCCTAGGAGACTTTTTCTCGTGAGCATTTTAATATTTCTAAGAAGCTTAAATTGACATTTTGTTAGCGTCCAATACAGCCTTGTCCGTTTTAGCGGTCGGCCAGATTAGACTTCATCATAAGGAATCAGAAATTATACCGCAAAAAACTAGTTTAGGATGGATCATAGCCGGAGGAACTACCGTTCTAACCTCTTCTAATCAAAGCTCTTGCAATATGGTTAAACTTGATAAACTCATCGAGTGTTTTTGGCTCATTGAAGACTTTGATCATGAGCCTGTTAAGTCTCGTGATGAAGTCGCTTCTGAACATTACGTTGAACATACTAAACGCGATTCTACTGGTAAATATATTGTTCGTCTTCCTTTTAGAGATAGCAAATTTCAGCTAGGAGAGTAAAAAATGCAAGCCCTCAAACGTAATCATGCTCTTGAACGAAAGTTTGGGGCAAATCCCTCGTTTAAAGCAGAGTACGAAAAGGTGATGGAAGAATACATACGAAAACGAAGACGGTGATTATTATCTACCTCATCACGCTGTGATAAAGGAATCCAGCGAGACTACGAAGGTTTGAGTAGTGTTCGATGCATCTGCCAAAACTTCCACAGGCATATCGCTCAACGGCACTCTTATCATAGGCCCTACTATACAAAACACCATTTTTTAACAAGTTCTTCATTTTCGTCTTCACTCATACGTCATCACTGCGGACATTGAGAAAATGTACCGCCAAATTCTTATTCATCCAGATGATAGGAAGTTTGAGAAAATCTTGTGGCTTTATCGAGGTAAACTTAAAGATTTTCAATTGAACACAGTCACGTTTGGTATAGCTGCTGCTCCTTTTCTTGCAATTAGAACAATCCAATAACTCGCTCGGTATGAAGCTCATAATTTTCCTCGTGCTAGCAAGCTTCTTCTGCGTAATTTTTACGTCGATGGTTTTATCTCTGGAGCAGATTCTATTGAAGAAATTTTAACCATTCGTGACGAAATGATTGCATTGCTACGTCGGGGTGGTTTCCATATTAGACAATGGTCGTCTAACCATCAGTCGGTTTTAAGCAACATTGATCAGGTTTTCAACTTAGACTATCTGGTCAAAAAAGACCCTGTTAAAAAAACTCTTGGAATTATTTGGGTTGGGATTCTAAGAACGATCTTGTACAATATATCTTAAACAACGTAGATTCTTAAGTTACTTCGACTAAGCGAAAACTTTTATCGGAGTTATCGAAAATCTTCGACCCGCTCGGATTGTTAGGTCCGGTAATCTTATATGCTAAAGTCTTAATTCAAGACTGTTGGAAGCCTAAGATTACTTGGGACGAATCTCTTCCTCAATATATCTATACCAAATGGAAAGTATTAGCAGATCAATTGCGATTTTTAAAAGAAATCTCGTTTCCTCGGCAATTACTAATTCCAAATTCAATCAAAATTGATCTTCATGGATTTTGCGATGCTTCTATCTACGGATATGGAGCTTGCCTTTACGTCAAATTAGTTGATTCATTAGATCATGTTTCAGTCAATTTGGTTTGTAGTAAGTCTAGGGTTGCACCTTTGAAAGGGAACTCACCATTCCACGATTAGAACTTTGCGCAGCTTCCATTCTGAAGAGACTCTATGTAAAATCAAAAGCTCAGTTTAATCTACCAATAAACCAAAGCACTTTGTGGTCAGATTCAACTATTGTACTTTGTTGGCTAAAAAAAGCCTCTCATCTTTTACGAACCTTTGAATCCAATAGAGTTGCCGAGATTCAATCGTTAGGAGATCATCAGATGGAAATATGTCCGATCCGAAGATAATCCTGCTGATTTTCTTTCCAGAGGACAGTTGCCCACCGAATTTATAAATAACTCTATGTGGACCTCCGGTCCCAAGTGGTTAGCGTTCCCTGAAAGTCAATGGCCTCAGTTGATTGAAACAATGTCTTCTGATTTATCTGGTTTCAAGAAGGGTATATATCATATGTAGGTATGGTCATATGATTACTGACCATACCTGCGTGTAACGAAATATACTCCCGGTTTTCAGACTTTGAACGCTTTCGGAGAGTATTCGCTTATGTTCGACGATGGAAACACTCAACATCCAGATTCATACCTTCAAGATTGTTCCCAGATATTACAAATTCGGAACGCAAAATTCCTCTAATATTAGAATTGATACGACCATTATCATATAAAGAAATCCTGGCTGCAGAACGACCCAGTCTGATGATGATTCAAAACGAACAATTTACCACGAAGATTCGACATCTATCGACCAATCCTGATAAACTTACTGCTCCTTTTCGAAAAAGTACTCGATTTGATGATCTACACCCTTTTAAAGACGAACATGATCTTCTTCGTGTAGGTGGACGTTTGAAGAAATTCTATCTTCCCTACAGTGAAAAACATCCCATATTGCTACCTAGTAACCATCTTGTCACTGAAATGATCATTCGTCAAATTCATATACCTAATTTACATACTGGAATCCAATCGACTCTTTATATTATTCGACAAAGGTTTTGGATTTATAATGGAAAAAATCAAGTTCGAAATATCATTCGTCGTTGTGTCGAATGTATTCGCTTTACGAACGTATATGCTTGGCTTCTAAGGCTGTACACATTGAACTCACTACTGATCTTTCATCTGATGGTTTTTTAGCTGCATTACGTAGGTTTGTGTCTTGACGAGGTACCCCAGAGCACATATATTCTGTTAACGGTACTAATTTCGTAGGAGCTAATAAGGAACTTCGTGAAATTTATCGGTTTTTTATACTTCCGAATTTAAAAAATCGATAAGAAATTTCACTTTATCCAAACAAATAGTATGGCATTTTAACCCAACTTTATCACCCCATTTCGGGGGTATTTGGGAAGCAGCCGTAAAGAGTTTCAAACACCATTGAAGGCGTATTTTAAAAGATTGGAAATTTACTTATGAGCAGCTTACCACTTTGTTGATAGAAATAGAAGCCATTTGAAACTCAAGACCTTTATGCACTCTCTCGGCCGATCCCAATGATCCTCTCGCAATAGCACCTGCTCACCTACTCATTGGTCGGCCTTTCAATAGCTTACCAGACAAAAATCTCCTTTCAATTTCAGATAACCGACTCTCTATGATGGCATGAATCTACTGCGGAATTGAAACCTGGGTCTGTAGTTCTTCTTATGGAAGACAACGTTGCTTACGGAAAATGGCCACTGGGTGTAATTCTCGAGGTTTTTCCTGGAAGTGACAGTATCGCTCGAGACGCCAAGATGAAAACTGCAAATGGAATCTACACACGCAATATTACCCGTCTTTGTATGTTACCTATTACTTAAGTTGAACTATGTACATATTTTATTTCATTGTTAATCATTCTGATTTGATTTAAATCAAATATCGTTCTGTTATCATTGATAATTCAATCTGCTTCATAGTTTAAGGTTTATAAAACTATTACGCAGCATGTGTCGGGAATATGTTACGTTGTAAAATATTTATATTGCGCTTTCAAATGTACAAAATCGAAATTTAAGATGTTCAAAAGAATGTAGTTGAATTATCATAAGCGTAGCGAGAGATGGCAGCAGTTATCAAGGGCTTCTCCCTTGCGATCGGCAAATGCGAAGCTAGCGGCGGGAACGATTCGATTTTATTATTATTACAATTGACAGTCAGGAGAGAGCTCTCAAACAGTTAGTTGATTTGCGTTAATCAATATTGTATCGTGACTTAATAACTTATATAACCAAAAAGAAAAAATCGCCGTTTCTCCGTCATTAACAAAAATAAAATAAATTTGAAAGAAAAAAAGACGCAAATCTACGTATTGCGCACATCTTAAGATCTAACGCCTACCGGGTAATAACTAACAAACGCCTTCCAGGCAACATTTCTGTATAAAGTTATTTATACATTTTGTGCGCGATGACCGACCGCCGACTTTGTGACAGCTGTTATTTGTGTTAATTTCTTAGTGTTTGGTTTTACTTCATCTTTGTGTGCGACGCAATTAATTTATTAACTTACACTGTTTGATCGACAATTCAAAATTTTCTGTTTTCAATAAATCTGGGTTTTTATGCCGTTACGGCTTTTTCCCACAAATATTTGAATTTATTGCGTTGTATTTATTATTTAAAAGTAAGTATTCAGTAAATAAGTGATAATTTACACAGCTATCTATGCCACCTAAGGCATGATAGCCTTCAACTACAAGTATACATCTTTCAGATCTTCTATTTATTTCCGTAATATTTTTTTTGTCACATCATCTAGTCAGGTAAACCTATTTTTAGAAAGAAAACCATCAGAAGATGAGAAGACGTGTATCACTGACATCCTCGAACGGATCAAGAATATCCCGTGATTATCACTTAACATCGTCAATTACCCTTGAAAACGTCTTAAAAATTTCATTATTTCTGATGATGTTAATCTCGTGTAGAAAAATGTAATTAAATTATCTTAAACCCTATTTTGATGCGTTTTCTGTAACTATGACGCGATTGAGCCAGAAAAAGCGTTATTAATTCAGACACTTTTTTGGACTTTCATGGGTAGAGGAGGCCCCCATAGGCACAGTCTCACGTTGCCGGTCGCTGGGACCGTTGCACAGTGGGACAAAACAGCTGAAAAGTCTATTAAATTCGGCTTCACGCGAATTTTGCATACCACCAAGTAGGAACCATGTGCCAACCATTAGTTACGGGCTAATTACTGATAATGAAAAAATGACTAAAAATAGCTCTCGTTTGATCCAAAATAATTCCATTAATAACAACTCAATATAAAATTTGGAAATAACAAAAAGAAACTAGAGAACGAGAGTTTTCCATATCTTTTTCAGAATTAGAAAATTTTGATTCCTTCAAAAGTTACGTGAGTTTAAAGTTAGGCTTAAAACTGACGAAAAATGGTAGCAAAGGCAGAATTTGGAAAAAATCATCGAATTCGTACATGATTACAGTATTTCTTCAAACTCACGTAACTTTTGAAGGAAACAATATTTTCTAATTCGGAAAAAAGATTTGGAAAGCTCTCGTTCTGTAGTTTCTTTTTGTTTTTTTTTTCCAAATTTTATCAACTGTTTATACAATACAATATTTTTGCTATTTTTCTAATGTGATCACACATTACATTATTTAATAGTATTGAATTTTCCCGACAGATCAGAAAAACCCACTCGCAATCATGTTAAAAAATGATAATGCAATTCCAAGGGAAACGGCGATTCGCAGACACTTCCAAAATAAAGTGAATCCTTTTAACAAAAATATTTTTTATGTAAAATTCGCGTGAAGCCGAATTTAATAGACTTTTCGGCTGTTTTGTTCCACTCTGCGTTGTCCACCCCGTTGAGGCTTCTACGTTACGTGGAGGGCGGACACAGCTCTGACCCTTCCACGTCGACTCTGGTGGCAGAGTCTGGGCGGGGAAAGCCCGCCTGGCTTGGCTCCAGAGGAGCTAGAGGGGTCCACCTCAATGAGTAGTTCTGCTCCTTTTAGAGGGGTGGAAGAGGCTATCGCCCTTTGTTTGGGAATTTAATTTGGGTAGTCCTACTAAGGGTCAATCCGCTAAAAATGGAGTTGCGTTGGGCTAAAAAAACGCCCTTTATTCTTTGACCGTTAGGTCTAATGTCGGAGCGTCATTGCAAACGCGATGCGGCGGCTTGATCACCTTGAGTGAGGTGCTGCGTGGAACGGTGGGCACCCGCTTGGTAGTCGAACGTAGCAGGGTGGTGGTGCTAGCAGCTGACCGCTTCGCCTGTCGTTGTACTCGGCGTACGATGATTTCCAAAGATGGGCGCTCCACCGGTATGGGTGTTGGTGAGTCCGATTCCAGAAAGCGGTAGATAGCGGAGACTTACTTGTTGGCGACACCTGGTCCGTCTGCGCAGCTGCGTCCTTCGTTTCCACCCAAGGGAGAGCAGAACTCGATCCACCCGAAGGCGTTTTCCGGTCGGTCTGAGTTTCCGATTCTCGTTGTCGGGAGCGCAGTAATCGCTCGTGGGTGTGCTGCCGGTTGGCCTCGGCGAGCAGGGAGTGCGGTAGCTGGAGCTCTGCTTTTAACTCTTCCCGAGAGCGCATTCGGCCAATAGTAGGATGACGACTTAGTGGCGAAAAGTCGCTACATATGAGTTAAAATCAGAAGGAGAGGAGGTGGGAAGGAAGATGGAGGAGGGTCAGACCAGGAGTGATCTGGTCGCAATAAATAAGTACACACTTATTTGCGAGCACAAAAATATTTTTTTATTAGACTCGTAAACTAGCAATCTAATTACCGAGACCATCTAATTATTACGAGAGATTGGATGTCAAGTGAACAAAGGCCACCGAGGGGGCCGATCGCGCTGGCCTTTATCCCGTTGTAGAAGTCACGGCGCGTGAACTACGCTATGCCGCGTGCGGTTTGGCGCGAATTTAAAATATTCAACGCGTCGGTAATTGAATTTTGAAACGCGCCGAGGGTCTTTTCGCTTATAAAAAATATTTTTTATTTGTACATCAAGCTCACCTATTATTAGTAATGCAAATTCCTCTAATGTGTTAGAAGTATCAACTAAAAATAATTTGAAAAGTTTACAACCTCCACCAATATACGTCTGCGTAAAGTTGTCTTAAGAAACAGGCACCCAGCGATAGATTGAGAAGAACTAAAACATGAAATCGAAAGCTACAATCACGAAGTTGATAGGATAACAAACATAAAACATAATGTCACAAAAGCACAACTACCTCCCTTTTTCATTGAATTAATAGTTAAAGAAAACCATAAAAAGATCTACGAAGTTAACAATTTTCTAAACACAATCATTAGTTTCGAGCCGCTGCATAAAAAAGAGACATCTCCCAATGCATGAAATGTAGAGGATATGAACACACCAAAAATTACTGCTAGAAGAACACTTAGAATGCCCAATCAAAACCCAAGTGCAAAATGTTATATGTGCATACTGCAGCGGTAATCATCCATCCAGTTACAAGGGGGTATTGTATGGGAACAACTGTAAAAAAAGCTCTTCTCTGCATTAAAAGAAAAAAGATTAGATGTACAATAGCAAATAAGGAAAAAAAATAGCGTTAAGCCAAACGTTTCTTTCGTGCAAGCATCGGTCAATGATAACACACACCCACAAAAAAAAGTATGGTGCGCCGGAGACCAGGCTACCTTTACTATACGTATTTTGGTCCGCTGAATTCGAATCTGAGGTCCGAGGAAACCTCACTTCACCCAACATACATATATTCAGCCCATGGAACCAGCGGAAATTCTCACACACAATTAAATTAATAACATTTAATTGTGTATGTTCTCACCAGTACCATCAACCATCAGTAGCAGCGATAAGAAGAAACTCAACTGTATTCATCTGTATAATAACACTCATGTGTACCATTTTCAGAATCATTATACGGCAAATCTCAATTCATTACACAGGTTAGTCTCCCCTTCGAAGGGACTATGTTATGCATCAGTTCTTACACACACAAACTTTAGTATTGATAAGTTTCACATTGTAAGTTAGATAATTACTTATTATAATAGAATTATATTCAACTTGACTTTGAACTATTTAAATATTGTGCAACAAGTTATTTTTATACAATATATTCTGAATTTACATTTACTTATGTATGTTAATGATGAAATTGCAGCTAATGGTAGATTTTGATAAGTATTCAAATGATGCAGTTAATGGCCAAGGTTACTACCAA
>JAWWEQ010049611.1:0-13105 GCA_035583055.1 Torymus tubicola
GAGCGCGTTACCAGCCGAAGAGAGAGATAGCAGCTATGAAGTTACATGCTATCTCTCTCTCGCCGCACGTGATTAGCCCATTTGCTGCCTGGTAGCCAATCACGTGCGGCGAGAGAGATATAGAATATAACTTCATAGCTGCTATGTCTCTCTTCGGCTGGTAACGCACTCGGCCGTTTGAACGCTATCTCCAGTAGTACATGCTCGAAGGTTCAAATAGTGACGGAGGCGCTCCGTCACAAAATTATGCCAAATTTTCTTTTTTTGAAATCTGACACCGCAACTAAATTCTACATCTTAAATTACTAAGGCATTAATTTCTTTTTTCGTAGATATTTAATTTGTTTACCAATAATATTTCTATAAATAATAAGTAGAACAAACTAATTAGCACAGGGTTTAGGAGCACCATGCCATCCAGCAAGCTTATTCCGTTTATTTAGAACAGATCATATTAATGAGCAAATTTTATATTCACGAAAAAATCAATTCCTCAATAATTTTGGAGATAAAATCTATTTCCAGAATTTTTGAATATATTTTGAAAAAGCATAACTGGTTTAAACAGTAATTATTTTTAAAAATTGTGAAATTTATATTTATGATATAATTAACATAATTTGAGCTAATGTCCCCTTTTGCTTTGTTTCCGATGTTATTGGATTTCTGGGTAGGCTCCTTAAGCAATTAATTATAATAATTTTAATCCTGTCTAAGATGTTACGGATATAAAAGAAGTTTTTACCTTACAATTTTTAAGTTCATTGTTACTTTCTCTTCACATATTTTAGAGTATATGGATATGGATATACTAGGACGAAATGAACGAAAGCGAGAAACAGTTGCGTGCTTACATTACAGTTACATTCATTTTGACCTTTTCGTAACAGCTTTTAAGAAATTTTATTTCACTAGGATCTATCGTGAGATCCATGTCTTTCATCATGTTGACATGTATTATAATATATGTACATACTTCGAAATCTAGTTTTATTGTAGTTAGTTTTACACCTCAACAAAAAAATTTTATATCTTATATATTTTGTATATGTGTAAACTATAGTTAGTTTTATTTTTACTCTTATTTAATAAATAAATAAATCAATAAATGTTCTTATAAACTAAGACAAATTACAATGTTTCAACGTAATGTTTGAATCATACACAATAGCCTTTTTGTAATAATATCTCTTCTTATAAATCATTCAACAAAGAAAAGAAAAAAACTAATTTCATTTTATTTATTTTAGAAATACAGAATAGAAAAATTTTGGAAGAACTTCAATTAAAGAAGCAAATTCTTTTAAAACAAGGTGTCGTTCAAAGTTTAGGTTCATCAATATCTACTCCTTCTTCTGTTGTTACCTCGGCTTTGGTAAATCATTTATAATGTTATTTTTATTTATTTAATGTAATGGTTACATTTAATTTTACTTTTTATTACTGATATGTATTGTACTTCTTCAGTATATTCCATACTAGACTTTAGAGATAAGAAAGCACTGACAATAAAGATAAGGATATAAGTACGAGCATTACGCGTAATATTAATGTTATTCTTTTTCATGATAGCCGTATAACAGGTTAGAATGTCTTTAACAGCGGTCTATGAAAATATTGAGTTACCAATAGTATTACTATCGATATGGCTTATCATAAAGTCACTTCGGCAAGTAACTAAACAATTAAACAGAATGACAAATAATGATTGTGCCATTTTATTTAATTTAAAGTTTTTATATTTTATGAATCTTTAAAACCATAAGGTAGGTCACCTCGATGTCCCATCTCTGAGTAGCACTAAGAAGAAGAACACCGAGGTGGGCGCAATGAACGAAGCGCCAGTCGCAGACGCGGATAATCTTACTAGTGTAGAGTAAGTGGTTAGAGATCCTTTCTCTCCGCACTACCTCGAAACCTAGCCCTGTTTTGGTTTAGTCGAGGGACTTGCGGCATAGTACTGAGTCATGCCGCACCGCAAGTGACGTGAGATACCACACGGCTAATTGCTATCGCAACCGGAAAGTAGCCTTAAGTCTCAAAGAAGCGGTACGTACATGAGTTCAGAATGATGCTTGGATTTCTGTCGTTGGTATCTCTAAGTCGCCAAGAGGTAAGCTGCCAGCTCACTGTTGGTGCCCCGCCTCTTTAACCTTCTGGCTTTTGTCCCCCTCAGCAGATGTTATGTCAGCTTACTCATCGTGTCGTCGCTTGCATGTAGCATGCGATATGCGTGCGTCACGGTGAGAATATTATGCTGGTTGGACAGTGGGTGAACGCTTAATGATTTGGCTGCCTATGGCAGGCACTCCCTCTTGATGTTGGGGGCCCCGGAAAGAATGAAATCGATTTCGGGAAGAGGAATGTTTCGACCGTGTCTAATTTTTGCCAGGGGGTAAGTAGAGAGTTATTGAGTTTATCGATACCGGCGATGAGTCCGCGCAAACTGTTCACCGGCGTCTAGCGCACCTGGTAACCCGGGACGATGCCAAGGTGCGGGTAGCTTTTGCTCTGGGCGAACGAAGCGACGGGCGTGCTCTGAAGATGAAACACTGGCCTAAGGGTATTCTCAACCTCCGGGCCACTAAGTGTAAATTGGCACATTCGACAGTACTAGAGGAGAGTTCTACGGCTCTATCTTCTCTCTCCGCAGTGATTAAGCCGCCTATACCGTCGGGAGCGTCAGAGATAACCGCTAAGTCATCGGCGTCAACACGGCGTCCTGTGCAACTCACGATGGTATGAATACGGGCAATGTTAGCTTGTCTTTAGTGCTGACTCTGGTCGTGATCCCCGAGTACGTGTTACTGATAATGTCTCTCATTTTCAGTGGGATACTGTGTGGGTATGGGTGTGGATGTGGGTGGGTGTTTATATATGTAACCAAGTCTGTCAAATCGAGAGGTCAAAAAATATATTTTCCTAAAACTCTCAGGAAATATTCTGGTATTTTTATTGAATGATAAAAAGCATTTATAAAGTATTTTTATTGAAAAGCTAAGACGATTCTACAAAAAAACTATTCTTGTGTCTAACGCGAAAAATGCTTCCCTGAGAAGTTATAAAATGATAAAATTTAGTGAAAATGCAAAAAAACATGAAAACTTAGTTTTTCATCTTTTATATCTTCAAACGTATAGATCAAAAGAATCGAAAAAAAATTCAGGGATATACGGAATGAGAATATTTTCCGACAGTTTCAAGAAAATATATTTTTTGACCTCTCAATTTGACAGAGATTTGGCTGTAGATCGTCACATTCTGCTGGGGATCAGGGCAGAGCGGCGGATCATGGGGAGGGAACTTATAATGTGCGCAAATAACAAAACTTAATCAACACTACACTTGATGTTATTACACACACAAACCTTTATGAAATCTTTGTAAAAGAATAAAGGGAGAATCAAATAAGACATAAATAAACCCGGGCGCCAGGTGCACGCGTCACTTGCACCGATACTTTAGCGTCCCCTGTGCGCACACACACAATCGCGAATACCCTGGGGGAGTAAAAAAGAGGTACTCAACCCTTGGCCAGAAGGATAAGGCTGTTGCTGCTACTTGGCTCGTTCTCTCTCTCTCTCTCTCTCTCTCGTTCGGTTCTCTCTTTTAATGCTCCGTCCTTCGAAATTGAGGAAGAATCACTCGCGGCTACTATGCTCGCACACGGCGCGGCGGTTGGCGATCGAATGCCGGCCGGAGATGTGCACGTGCTTCTCCCGCTGGTTTTGCTGATCGACCGCGTCCTTTACTGCGGCGCGCGCGAGCTTCTCTTCCTCAGGCTCTTGCTTGCGATCGGTGGACCGAGTCGTCGCTGCCATGCCAGTGCTCTGTCTCTCTTTCTTCTTTCTGTCTGTCTCTCTCTCTGCCTGTTCGGGTGTTGGCTGCTGCTTGGCCGGCGTAGGGAGACGGCGACGTCGTGCCTCTCCTCGCCAGCTGATCCGCATACGCTGTAGCTCTAGCTATTGCATCTTCGTTTCGGCTACAGCTAAGGCATTGTAGGGGAAGGGTGGGACGTAAGGGGAAGGCGGTCGCCTACGACGAGGCGTTCGAACACAGGCGCGCGTATGTGTGCGTGCGACGACGCACTTCGAGGCTCAGGTCGCCAACACCGCCATGCATTCGCGCGTATATATGTGTGTTTTACAGTGACACGCAATTTACCGTGTCACAATATATACACAGTCACCCACACACATATACACACACACGCACGCACGCACACACTACATATGGGTAACTTCACGTCAACTGTCAAAGGTTAAAATAGAAAAATTCTTCAAATGGGTTTTTCTTGTTGATAATTAGCCCCAAAATATAACTCTAGAGTTTTAGACCTAAATATTCAATTATTCAAAAGTTTTTTTCAAAAAACATCAATTTTCATGATTTTTTAACTCAAAAAGATAAAACTTTTTGTATGACACATTAAATGGGAAGTTTGCAATTTGTGAGTAGAATTATGCTGCTGTAGTGCATGTGAGCATCTTCTGCTACAGTACACGAGATCCTCTTCGAGATTGATGCTGAGGTTTCATCTTTGTCATGCTGCAAAAGTGAACCTCTTCGAGGTTATACCTTGTTCGCGAGTTGAAGTGTAAACATAGGTGATATTAGTGCATGGATGATTTGCAGTCAAGGTTGAAGAAGAAAGAGAAAAGTTCAGTACACTTCCTCTATTTTCTCTTCTTTCTATTTAAATGTGACCTCCTTTCTGCCTCCTTTCTTCCTGAATTCTGTGATTTTTTATTTCTCCACCAGCGTGAGCAGATGGCGATTTTGTGTCTCATTTGCTCTTGAAGAACATGACGTCATGTACATGTGGGTGAGAAGGATAGAAGATCGCCCCACCTGATCACCCTGTTCTCCACATTCAGCTCTAGCCTTTTTTCTCTATGTACCTTCTAAATCTCCTTATCATCTCCTTCATTCCGGATTCATTTTTCGCTAGCAGTATCACATCATCCACGTATGAAATTGTAAAAATTTTCTTCCTACCTACTCTTACTCCTCCTTCTTGGGTCTTCCTCATCTCCCTCTCAAGGTCGTCCACAAAGGCTACGTTAAATAAAGTCGGGCTCAGTGGGCAGCCCTGCGTCACCCCCTTCTCCGTCCTGAACTCTCCTATCAATCTGTCTTCTATTTCCACTCCACATTTCGTGTCTTCGTAAATATCCTTTATTCTCTCCCGTAAGTCCTCATCTATTTCTAACTCTCTTAGCATCTCCCATATCCTATCTCTTTTTATCCTATCGTACGCTGCCTTCATGTCCGCCAGTAGCCCCCATACTTTTCCTCTTTCCTTTGCAATTTCGCCTCCTATCGTCCTCTTCAATATATACAGTGCGTCCATTGTTCATCTCTTTTTCCTGAATCCGAACTACGTATTGTCCAGTTTATTCTCCTTCTTCAGTTGTTCATCTAACTTATTTATATCCTGTGTTTTTACTAACGATTTTATATCCTGTGTCCATCAGTGTAATCCCTCTGTCCCTTCCAGATCTTATTCAAGCACCTTCTTAGCTCTTCTCTGATTTCTTCTTCTCCTTCGATCCACGCCTCATTCGGTATTCCATCGATTCCCGGCGTCTTTTTCTTTTTCAGTTTTCTTATCGCTTCCGCTATCTCCGTGCTTTTTATTTCTTCTTCTGCTGTCCTTCTCTTTGCTGGTGTACAGCGTTCATCTTTCCGTTCTACTTCTTTTACTTCCAGTTGACTCTTAAAATGTTCCAGCCACTCTTCATCCGATATCCTTGAACTTATTTGCGTTTTCCCCTTCCTGCCTCGACTGACTGCCTTCCAGAAGCTCTTTTCGCTTTTGTCCTTTTCTATGTCCTCTAACATCTTTTCCGCCCACCTCTCTTTCTTCCTTATGATTCCATTCCTGTAGTTCTTCCTTTCTTTTTTGTATTCTTCCATACTCAACCGTCCTTTTTTGCATTCCTTCAGTTTCCCTTTCAGAAGCTTTTTACTTTCATGGCATTCTCTATCCCACCATTCTTCCCTCCTTGTTCTATTCTTCTCCATCTCTTTTTCTTGTATAACCTCCTGAATCTTCTTCCTCAGCTCCTTCCATTCCTCACAGTTGTTTCTTTCTCCTAGTTTCTCTCTGAACCTCCTTGTCCCGTCTACTGACCAGTCTTTTACCACTTTTTTCTTCCTTCCTTCCTCCTTTCTCGACTTCTTCCACAATCTGAACATGATCGGTTGGTGATCCGACTCTACACTCGTCCCGACCTCCATTTCTTTTATTACTTCTTGTTCTTCTTCCTTCACAATCACATAGTCTATGACTGACTTTCCGCCTCCTCCTTTATACGTGTATTCTCCGTTCCGTCTGTCCTAGTCCTAGTCTTGTCTCTCCGAGGATTTCTAATATTTCTTGTCCTCTATTTTTTACCTTATCTACGCTTGTTCTGTGTGTGCTCCGATCCGTGTGTCTACCTCCTTCTTCGGCAAATCGCCACCTATTATTATCGGGGTTCCTCTTCTTCTCTCTGCCTCCTTTTCTATGTCAATCCAATTCTCCCTTCTCTTCTCTCTCATATATATAGCTGCTATTCTCATCTCTTCGCCTTCTAATATCACCGTTTTCATTAATAGTTCATTCCTTTTTTCCTCTTCAGTCCTGTTTTCTTTCGTTTCTATCTCTTTTCTTATGGCTAGCAGTATGCCACCTCTGGCCCTGCCTCTTCTTTTCTTCCTCACAGCTGCAACCGTTTCCCATCGATAATCTTCTAATCTTGACTCATACATCTTCTCGTTCTTCGCTTTTAGCCATGTCTCCGTTAGGCCTATTATCTCGTGTCTCCTCAGCTGTTCCCACGACTCCTCGCTCAGACTCGCTACTCCAGCTATATTCCAGAATATTATGTCTGTTGAGTCCTTCTGTCTTCCTTTCCCTCTGCCTTCTCCCCTTCTCTTTCTCTCTTCCTTGTTATAAAAAACTTCATTTGTACATTTTCCTCGTCTAGTACCCATTCTTTCTCTCCGATGCTTACTCCATTGTATCTCACCTTTGCTATCTCCCTTTCTTCTTTTGTCCTGTTCTTCAGCCACACTCTCACCATTCTTTCATATTCTCTCTCTCTCCATGTTTTATCGTGTGAGATGTAAATTTCCTCCCCTTGTAGTTTCACTTTCTTTCTTCTCATTATCTCCTCCTTTTGGTTTCTGTCTTTACATCCCGCACCTATTAGGTGTTTCTTCTTTGTTTTCCCGATCCTCTTTATCTCCACTTCCACTCCTAATTTGTCCCTTATCCACCTCTCCATATCTTGTCTTTCCTTGATTGTTTCCTGTAATTCCCGTTATAATGATGTTATTTCTTCTTCCTTCTCTCTCTTCCTTTTCACTTATTCTCTCCTGTTCCTTTCTTATTTCCTGTAATTCTTTCTCGATGACCTTTATCTTGTCCTCTGTCTCTTCTTTTTCTGTCTTCACTATTTCCGTCACCTCCTCTTTCTCTGCTTTCTTCTCTATCTCACCTTCCAGCTTACTCGTCTCCGCTTCCAGTTGCGTATATCTCTCCTCGATTTTCCTGTACATCTCCTTGTTTTCTTCTGTCGTCATCTTCACCTCTTTGACATCCTTTCCGATGCCCTTCTTAATGTCTTTCAAACCTTTTAACTCCCGAGCCTCGTCTTCGCTCCCTTTTTTTCGCTGATCGGTTCTCCCTTCCTCTTCTCCTGACTCTTCCTGATTTTTCCTCTTCTCTTCTCCTCCACCCTGCATTTTCCTTCCCTCCCCCTTTTCTTTCTTTCCTTCCTTAGTCGGTATCCTCGTTAGCCTTCTTCCTTTGCTAAATTCCCTTATCAGTCTCTCCTCTTCCTTTCTCTTTTCGGCTTCTTCCTCCTCACTACTCCTGTTTTTTACCTCCTCTCTATCTCCCGGGGATTCCAGCTTCCTTTTTGCACAGAGCACTTCTTTTCTGTACGGTGTGTCGTAGATATTCTTAGCTTGTGCCTCTGTGTCGCTCTTTATCCTGTTCCTTCTCTGTATTTGAATCCTAATCTCTGATTCCTGTTCCTCCTCTAGAGCTCGTAGTGTCGTGTACACCTCCGATTCCGTTTCGTAGTCCGTTCCGTATTTCTGGATTCTTGTTTCCTTGCTTCTCTTGGACGATCCATCTTTCATCCTTTCCCGTTTCTCACTTTTTGGAACTAACCTCTCTTCGGAATATTTTATAATTCTGATTTTTTCACCCGTTTCCGTATTCCTCCTGTTCACTCTTATACACCTCCCATACACAGCACTTCTTTCTCCGTCTCTTACACTTCTTTACCTACTCGTTCTTACTTTCTTTCTCACAATACATTCTCCTGATCTCGCACACACTTAACACTCAACTGTCTAGCAAGCGTCCTCTCCTTATCGCATCCAATATTTATTTAATATTTAGAGACACATGTAGATTTATAGAATATAGTATTCTGTAAGGATGCAGATGAAGATTGAAAAGTGCCACAGAAGTGCAAGAGGACCCGTCAAGAATCCAACATCACGGAAGTGTCAGCTATCCTCCTAGGCTAACACCACTAAAGGGTCGGCTAACCTGCTATTGTTCGGACAACTTCTTGTTGGAGCTACAAAGAAATTGCATGTCGTAGCTCTCTCTCTCTCTCTCTCTCTCTCTCTCTCTCTCTCTCTCAAGATAGCAAAAATGTGTTTCTTTTAATGTCTTTAGACCCTTGAAATCGGTTTTCTAGGCTTAAGGTGACTTCGGCGGTTTTTATAAACATAAGAATCTAAAAACAAAAATCTTAATCAAAAGCTGAAATTCCAAGCTATTTAATGGAGTTTGTCCCGAATAGGGTCATCGACTAAATGGAAAAGGAAAAAAATGTTAAAATTCGTTGAAATTCGTACTTTTAATACAGGCTCTTATGGGAGAAGAACAATTTTTAAGTATTAATTTTTCTATTGTGAGTTTAAAACACATAAGTTCTTCAAAAATAAACGTGAAAATAATTGTTTATTATCTATTGTTTACAATGGTATTGTTAAGTCCCGGAATTCAGGAAAGGAAAAATGATGATTGTTTATAATAAAAATTGTAAAATTTTTATATATATTATTTTATTTTATTTACCGTTACAATGTGTCCTACAGATGCACTGCGACTTCTTGTACAGTTGTAGTTGGTTGAATATAATTGTTTTTATTTTCTGGTTGAAAACTTATTGCACTTTTATTATGTTTCATTTATTACCCTCGTTTTTCGACAGGGGCCGACGGAGTTCTCGGTTTAGTTATCCTGAGTGACTGATGCGGGCGGCGCATTTCGCCTCATTTATTACAATAATTATTTAGGTTATAGATGATCGAGTTCATCTTTTAAATGGTCGTATTGGAATTGCGTTAGATAAAAGTGCTTACAAAACATAATCGTTACGTATGTATAAAATGAATTTAAAGAAGAAGTATGTCATATTGCGCAACGATACATTTCGTCGCGGTACGCGTGGACGAAACGCTGTATCGTAGCAATTCGCAATTGCATCATTTTCTTTAAAAAAAATTACTGATGACAGAATTTAAGGAATACGTCACGGACGTAACAGTATGTTGAAATCTGACGATAACCGACCAAATTTTCAAGAAATCTTTATGCATAAAATAAAAAACCGATCTTACTATGTTGTAATCCGGTAAGGTTCTCTAAACGTAAGTTACTACACACTTGCAAGAGTTTCACGTCAAAGAAACCCTGCTGTTCGGCAGTCGGCAGTGGCACAAGGGACGAACACTGGCCTTAAGCTGGCATTGTAGAAAGCTTAAGCCTCTCTCTACTTGAGCGCCCCTTGCTTGATGGCACTGCTGCCAACTCCGTTCCGATAGTGATCGACTGCTGGCTATACCTAGCCTTACCTGCTAGCAGCCAATTTTCCCGTAAAACGCCGCGGCTTTCAAACAGCGGCTATTTCTGTCTCTCTCTCTTTCTCTCTTACCTTCCCGTTACCGTTGCTCCTCCAGGAGTCAATGCCCTCGGCTAGCTGCAGCTGAAAAGGGGCAGAAGAGGGCGGTATTTGGGAAAGCATGCACGGGTCGGGCGATCTGAATGAAACGCGTGACTCGAGATATAAAATAAAACAAGGCGGTCATTTATTCAAGACAGAAAGTTACTATAATCGCGCCGGCGCGCTTCGCCGGCTTTATCGCTTCGTGGAACAACGCAGTATTAAGCGGCTCGCACTGCCGCAGTTACCTTCCCCGTGAGGTAGACGCGCGCAACAATAACTACCAACTGAATGTTTCGAGACTTACTCGGGGCTGTTCAGCTATCTCGCTCGCAAATCGCTACAGTCGCCGGCGGGGATGGAGTGTCCTCACTTTTCCCGCTGATCCGGTCGACGTCGCTTCTTCTTTCCCTCGCTTTGCGGCCCTCTCGACGTGTCAGCACGACGGGTTGTCAGAAGTGGAGGCGCAGCACGACACTTCCTATTCACACGCAAAAAAACTCTTTCAACCGGCACCTGTTGCTTCGCGTACCGCTACACAATCTCTCCCACTCGAAACTGTCTGCTCACGAACATGGCCGCTCTCTCCCGCGCGGTGCTCTGTCATGCACCGTTGTTCCGTTATGCGTCGCGTGATGGCTGTTCTAGTGTTTTTCCCCTCGGAAGCGCGCGTAATTCGAATCCCATCATAGCTCGGAGCCAGCCTATACTCGCGCCCGTTACACCCCGCCCCCGATTTGACGTCCCCCGGACGTTATATCTGTACAAGGAAGGGCGCAATAATCCACTCGAACTACGAGGATTGGTGTAACTCTACTTCATTTTTTTACATATGTACATGGCCTCAAGGCCGGGCCCGTGCGGTCCTAACGGGACGAGTGTCGATCGCGATCCGGGCAGCGGCGGGCCATCTTCACTCCTGGCCGACCGCACACCGGGCAGTACCGGATTTTTGCGGCCGGCGCGGAAGCCTCGCCCAGGGTCTCTGCCGAGCGCTCCTCTAGGCGTCGCGCCGCCTCCAGGCGGGCGCACGCCTCTAGGACCGATGCTCTTCTTCCTGACGCCGCGCCCGGACCCGCTCCAGTTCTGCCGGCTCCCGCCTCCGTCACTCTTCTTCTTCGGCGCGTTGCTGCCGCCGAGTTGCTGATCGGTGGGCGACCCAGTCGGCGGTGTGGCGGAGCTCTTTTCTCTTATCCGCCACCCGCCGCCACCAGCTATCCGCCGCCGCGGGACGTTCAGGGTGGTCCTCCATCCACCCCTCAAATGCCCCCTCCTGGAGGGTAGCGCTAACGAATTCGCGATAGTGATCTTTCACTTTTGAATGAGGTCTTCTGCGCATGTTGGCGGCCAAAATCGTTATGCGCGCGATAAGGCTGAGCTCTCGCGCAAACGTTTGCACCACTTTACTAAAAAAAAGTCTATAAATTTTCTTCAAGCAACAATTTTCCTCCAGCGTGCACGTCTGCTGCCGACAAAGAGACCGCGCTGAAAATAAAACCCTAACTACACAAAAAACATATAAATAATTAATAAATAATTAATAATAATTTTTGGTCTAATTTTCCTAACTACTCTCTTTGTCGTCCTCACTAATTACTTCAACAGTTGCTCGGCCTTCACAAGCAATGTTCCTCACTACTGGTACGTGCAGGCCGGGTATTATACCTCCAAACAAGCTTAGGAACCACCAGTTAGATACCCTTGCACTCACTCTATAAATTTCCGTAATCAACGCAACGCGAGTCTCGACCTATTTTTCGCAAATAAAAAACTTCAATAAATTATCTCGCCTATCACGTAATTCACGGACCCGTGCTTAAAGCTTAAAAAACCATTAGTTGGGCGCCAGTTGTACGGGGTAAGATTCTCTAAACGTAAGTTACTATTACTACACACTTGCAAGAGTTTCACGTCAAAGAAACCCTGCTGTCCGGCAGTCGGCAGTGGCACAAGGGATGAACACTGGCCTTAAGCTGGCATTGTAGAAAGCTTAAGCCTCTTTCTACTTGAGCGCCCCTTGCTTGATGGCACTGCTGCCAACTCCGTTCCGATAGTGATCGACTGCTGGCTATACCTAGCCTTACCTGCTAGCAGCCAATTTTCCCGTAAAACGCCGCGGCTTTCAAACAGCGGCTATTTCTGTCTCTCTCTCTTTCTCTCTTACCTTCCCGTTACCGTTGCTCCTCCAGGAGTCAATGCCCTCGGCTAGCTGCAGCTGAAAAGGGTAGAGGGTGATATTCGGGAAGCATGCACGGGTCAGGAATGCTAAATTAAAACTCGTGACTTGAAAGTTAAATGAAGAATAAAGTTTATACAATAAATGAGATAATATAAATCGCGTAGGCCGAGAGATTACGGGAGCCGGTGCGCACAGAGGGCGATATTCGGGAAAGCATGCATGGGTCGGGCGATCTGAATGAAACACGTGATATAAAATAAAACAAGAAGGACATTTATTCAAGATAGAAAGTTACTATAATCAACACGCGTAGGCCGAGACTTTAGGAAAAGCCAGCGCGCTTCGCCGGCTTTATCGCTTCGCGGAACAACGCAGTATTAAGCGATTCGCATTGCCGCAGTTACCTCCCCGTGAGGTAGACGCGCGCAACAATAACTACCAACTGAATGTTTCGAGACTTACTCGGGGCTTTCCCCGCTGATCCGGTCGTTGTCGTCGCTTCTTCTTTCCCTCGCTTCGCGGCCTTCTCGACGTATCAGCACGACGGGTTGTCAGAAGTGGAGGCGCGGCACGACACTTCTTATTCACACACAAAAAAACTCTTTTTCGACCGGCACCTGTTGCTTCGCTTACCGCTACACAATCTCTCCCACTCGAAACTGTCTGCTCACGAACATGGCCGCTCCCTCCCGCGCGGTGCTCCTTCATGCACCGTTGCGCCGCCCAATGGCTCTTCTAGTGTCTTTCCCCTCGGTCGCGCGCGTAATTCAAATCCCATCATAGCTCGGAGCCAGCCTATACTCACGCCCATTACAATGTATAACATACACTAGCAGGGCCGTAGCATTTGACCAGTATTAATGAATAACATTCTTATTTTTAACGTTGCCGGGTGCTCAAATGGTTAAGAATACCTTACAACTTGTCATTAACTAAATTTTATTATAATTTCGTCGATTCTCTAAGT